>PVIJ01008927.1:0-70440 GCA_004024925.1 Scalopus aquaticus | reverse complement strand
TCCCTTTTATTTCTCATCAGACTCTCCACCCCAAACTGCAAACTTAGCATTTTCCCTGGGGCTATTTATTCTCAACAGCAAACCCCTCCAGGGGGCACCACCTTTACTGGACTTTGGACTCAGCCTGGTTATAGTACTTCTTTATCATTAAGGAAGAGTATTTAGAAACCAACCTCCTTTAGTTAACTGGAAATGCTAGAAATTAAATGTTTTTACTTTGTTAAAGAACTATTGTGGATTCTTTGTGTGTCATTTACCTATGTAAACTAAGACCAGCTCTCCAGGGTAGAGGGGAGGTCACTCAGAGAAATCTGATGACAGTCTCCCAGGTCCAGGTCCTCAGTTTGGCTCTGACCAACCTCGTCAATAAAAGCTGAATTCACTTTGCAGTGGCAGTTGTTTCAGTCACAACTCTGGATCTGCACTGATGAATATGGCCGCTCCGAGCTTCCACATGTGGCTATTGAGCACTGAGTCCTTATTTTTTCAATTCAATTGAAAATTTTTTTATATCTTTATTTTTAGATTGCGTGGGGAGTAGAAAAGAAAGCAGCCCCTATACTGGGCCCTACTCAGTGGCAGCTTTTTTTTTTTTAAAGATTTATTTATTTATGCATACAAGCTGGGGTACAGGCCAGAGGCGTGCGGCGGCGAGGGGGTTCACCAGAGACAGAGTGGGAAGCAGCACAGGCAGATCGACAGAAATACACTGCTGAGGGGAGTAGTGGGCAGGCAGGAGAGGTCTGCCGCGCCATGCGGGATTCTCCCTGGCCAGGCATCGAACTGGCGTCGCTGTACCGACAGCTCTGCAGCACAGTACTTAACCGCTGTGCCACCCGGGAGGCCCAGTGGCAGCTTCTTATTCCATAGGGCTAATGAAGACTAGGAGGAAATAAAAGTTGTCTGGAAAAATATAGGTGTAGTTGCTTTGTACGTCGTGACGGGCGGAAGGGATGAAGTGGCCTGTGAAGGGCCTTCGCACGCTCCATCTTGCCTCAGACTATGTCCTGGACCCCTGGGGTGGGGAAAGCTCCGCTTTCATTCCTGTTTCTTGGGGTTGTTGACAGCCCCGTAGTGACAGAGAAGGACAAGCAGGAAGCGCGACATGCCCAGCACCTTGGTGGAGATGGCGAGCTGCACGTCTCTGATCATCCTGACCGGCCCCGCTCGGCTCCGACGCAGTGTGCACAGCAGCTCGAGGTAGTCTCAATTGAAATTTATACAGCCACAGTGGCTAGAGGTTACCATATAGAGAATATTGGTGCATTCTAGACATTATTAGTGGTGTATATATTCTCATACACAAAATTTTTTTTGAGGTATAACAGCCTTATACCTTAAAGTGACACACCTTAAATGTACAGCTTGATTTTTTTTAAAACAAATACATTAACTGTATAACCACCACTGAGACAAAGATGCAAGACTTTTCTAGCACCTAGAAGGTTTCCTCATGCTCCTTCTCAATCTTGAGTCTAACTTCTTTGTTGATTATTATATCTGAGATTCAGCCAGGTTACCTAAGGTAGCAATAGTTTGTTTTTATTTCTTTTTTTAAAAAGATTTATTTATTTATGCATACAAGAACTGGGGTGTAGGCCAGAGGTGTGGGGTGGTGAAAGGATCACCAGAGACAGAGTGGGGAGCAGAACAGGCAGATCCACTGAAATCCACTGCTGAGGGGAGCAGTGGGCGAGGCAGGAGAGGTCTGCTGCGCTCTGTGGGAAGCTCCCTGGCCGGGGATTGAACTAGTGCTGCAGTGGCTGCAGATAGCTTCGTAAGTTAGGACTTAACATGTTGTGCCAACAGGGAGGCCCCTGTTTTTATTTCTAACATATACATATTTTAAAAGTGGAACTGTAACTTTAAAACAACAGGTTTAGATTTACAGAGATATTGGGAAGATAGTACGAAAACCGGGAATACAATACACATACCCACCCTTCCCTATTATTAACATCTTACAGTAGCTGGTACATTTGTTACAATTAACTAAAATCAATACATTAAAATCGTTACTTCAGCTAAGGCACAAATGTCTATGTGGGCAAGGTGGTTACTGCCAACCTAAAACTGGACAAAGATTGGAAAAAAATTCTTGCATGTAAAAGCCAAATCTCCACAAGTAGGAAAAAGAGAAAGGGAAATGCAAGGAAGAACTTAGAGAGAAAATGCAGGAATGAGTATAACCTGTTGTGCAACCAGAGTCTCACTGGGAATTTATAGCCTAGTGTGTGTCCTTTGTACCATTTCAAGATGTCTCTGAAACATTTTGTCTCCCTCCTGTTTTGTTACTGACATGTAGCTCCATAAATCTGCTTTTGCTGTTTTGAGTAATAATTTTATGAATAAAAGTTGGAACGGTTTCTTAATAAAGTCTCTGCTTCATTTAGATTCCCTGCTTATTCCACATGTCCCTGTGCTGTCACAGGACCCCACCCACCATACAGTACATTTCGTTGCCAATTCTCCTTCCTCTCCTCAGGGATGACGTTTCTGATTTTCCTTGCTTTTCAAGATGTTGACACTTTTAAGGAGTATTGGTTCAGAGTTCTGAAGCACGCTCCTTGGGATTTGTCTGATGTTTTTCTCATGATGAGACTGAGGCGATGGGTTTGGGGGAGGAAGGTCACAGGGTCGTCATGTCAAAGGTACATATTACCCGTATGACTTATCACTGCTATGACTTATCACTGATTACCTACTGAGATAGTTTTCCCATTGCAAAGTTTTTTCTCCCTCCCCTTTCCAGACTGTAGTCTTTGCAAGGAAGTCACTATGTCCCGCCCACACTTACAGGATGGGGGCATAGGATCCACCTTCTGGAGAGAGGAGCTACCTACATAAAATTTTTGGAGTTCTACATGGGAGAATCTTCTATCCTGTTTGTTTATTTACTTATTTATTTTAAACATGAGCATGGCGTGCCACTCTTGTTTTTTTTTTTTAAGATTTATTTATTTATGCATACAAGAGCTGGGGTGCAGGCCAGAGGTGCATGGAGTGGGGGGATGAGAGGATTCACCAGAGACAGAGTGGGGAGCAGGACAGGTAGAGCTACTGAAATCCACTGCTGAGGGGAGACAGGAGAGGTCCGCTGCGCCCTGCGGGTCAGCAAACTGCCGGGGATCGAAATCGTGCTGCAGTGGCTGGTGACAGCTTCATAGCGCTGAGACTGCCCCCTTGTGCCACCAGGGAGGCCCCCTCAGTCATTTATTTATATCAGTATAGTCTCATGGATGTTTATATTTCATTAGATTAAAACATTATTTTGTCACTCAAATTGTTTTGCTTTAGCCACTGGGAGCCTTCAGCTGGCATTGTGTCTCTGACATCATCGTCATCGTCATCATCATCATCATTGGTAGTTTTGAGTTTTCATTTGGTTCCAGCCTTTCTTTACTTTTGGGCACTACAAGTTGGCCCAAGTTTATATTGTGTACTTCTTCCCCCAGGCCTAGAACCAACCATCTCTCCAACGAGCCTGCTCCTTTTACTGGAGAAAGACGGAAACCAAGACCTGAGGCTAAGTCGTGCTTATCGTCACTGAGGTACACACGCATATATTAGCAAAACTTCTTTACTGCGGTAACATAAGATACGTAACATAAAATGTACTACGGTAACTGTTTTTAAGTGTGCAGTGCAGTTGTTGGGGGGAAAAGATGTCCTGAAGGAATGCCACCAACACAGGCTTATGGACTCCACCCCCACCCCAGACCACAGAGCCAAGATACCAAAGACTACAAATCCCATAATGTCATCACTGCCGAAGGGAGGAATGCTGGGAAGTAAGGGAGGTAACACAGTGTCCTTAAGCACATTCACAATGTTGTGTAACCATCGCCAGCCTCTCCAGAACTGCACCACCATCCCAAACTGAACCTCATGCTTACTCAACAAGGACTCCTTGTCCCTCCCCATCACCCCAAGGCGCTGGGAAGCACCTTTCTACTTCCTGTCTATGGATTTGACTGTTCTGGGGCCCTCACATTCTAGGCGTCACACAATATTTGTCCTTTTTTGTCTGGCCTGTTTCATTTAGTACAGTGTCTTCTAGGTCCACCCAAGCTGTTGCAAGGATCAGAATTTCCTTCCCTAGGGTTGAACAGTATTCGGGCCTATGGACATGCCACACACGCATTTTTTTAAACACAAAATTTTAAAACTCTAGGTATTGCTTATTTTTACTCAATAGTTTTATTAATACACTTTAAGACCTTGTACTATAAAGAAAGCTATAGATAGTTAAAACCTATCTTTCCCCTATCATTATTAACAAAGACTAAGTAGCAGCAATAAATCCTCAGTTATCAGAGATAACCTTACCTTCTAAGAATTAAAATCTGAGATCAGCTGCCTGCAGAACTCACCCACTTGTGCGAATTAATTCTAAGACAGGTAGCTGAAGACTATCACAAGCCACCAAGCATCAGATTACCAAAGCACAACTGTGCAACGAATTCCAAGTTGTCGCTATATTCCGACCTGCCAAAAAAAGAAAACGGGATCAGAGCGGAGCCTTCGGCCAAACTCCCTCATTTACTGCTCTCCCTCCCACGCACGGATTTAAGTCTGGGCTTGTTCTCGGGGACCCTCAAGGCGGGGGTGCTTTAGGGGGCGTTTACAGGACCACTTGGGCACCTGTAAAAAATGCAAACTTCCAGAGATCCGGAGTTCACAGACCCCAGAAACGGCACTTTAACAACCTCCCTCCAAGCTCACGGGCTTTGCCGCCGAGCTCAGTGTGGCGTGTGCGGAAAGCAGAGCTGTCGAACGTGGGGGGGGTAGGAGCACGGAGGGGGGCCGTACCCAGTTCCACGAGCACCGACTCCCGCGTTTTCTGAGGAGCCCCTAACACGGAGCGTCCCCCGCTCCTCAGGCGACCGGCGCTCTGGCGCCGAGAGCCCCGCGCGGGCAAAGCCAGCGGCCGCCACCAGCCGCACATTCGACAGCCCGCAGCAGCCGCTCACGAAGCCGCGCGTCTTCTCCAGGAAACTAGAAAAGCAGAAACCTCGCTCTCCGGGGAGAGAGACTCAAAATAGAGCGATTTTTTATTTTTTAAAATTAACAAAGCCGGCCAGAGTGCCGTGACGAATCTGCTTCTCCCAACGCCACGGTCGCGGCGCGGCGGGCGCGCGCGGGGGCTCCGCGGGGGCTCGGGGCGGGGCGCCGGTGTCCCAGGGGAAGGCGGCGCGCCGGGCGGAGGTGAGGGGCGTCCCGCGGGCGCTGGCCAGCTTGCGAGAAGGACGAGGGGTCTCGGCCGGACGGGTGTCCCCGCGCGTGCGGGCCGCCATGTTGAAACCGGCGAAGGGGAGGCTTCTGGGTTGTGGGGGGCGGGGGGCGGCGGCTGCGTCGCGAGGGAGACCCTTTCCGCGCCGGGCAGCCGCGCACGGGAGGGCCGGGCGCCCGGCGGCGGGGTCGGGGCCGGAGTTGCCTATGAGTGATGGCAGGAGGGTAGTCTTGTCCCGCTTCTCCGTCCTCAGGGAAGCGATCTCACCCCCCGCACCCCACTGCTTTTGGGGGGCCCAGGTTTGGCACAGAAAAAGTTGAGCGTTTTCACTGGGCTGGTTCAGTCCCCCCATGTTCACCCGGAAGCGTTTTAGGATCTGGAGACGGGGTGAGCGGAGAGAGACCGAGGAGCGTTTATGGTGGGGCCGGGGGGGGGGGGGGGGGGGGGGGGGGGGGGGGGGGGGGGGGGGGGGGGGGGGGGGGGGGGGGGGGCAGAACCGCGATCAGGAGCGCAGCGGAGTTTGGGGGACGACTGCGCCCCGGGGGAGAGGCTGGAAGGACGGTGGGGTTTCCGCGGGAGGAGATGAGGAAGAGAATTCTCCCGGCAGAGGAAGCTGCCCAGGAAAGACTTGGCGTAGAGGAGCCAGGCAGTCAGGGGGAGCAGCCCCGCTGTGAAGGGTTTGGTGACGGGGTCAGGGGAGAGGCGGAGTGCGGGCCCGGGGCTGCGCCATCCGCTCTGGATTTCATTCTGTGGGCCGCTGAAGTGTTGACTGGGGAAAAAAGCCCCACAGTGCACCCCATAAGCAGTCACTCCTCCCTCCATAACCCATCAGGAGAAGGAGAACAAGAGCAAAAAGATCCTTAGGGAAGATCTGAGTCAGAGGAGAGTGTTCTAGATGGCGTGTTAACAGACATCTTGGCACATGCCACAGAGCCCTGGCACGACATTCCCAGAGGTAGTTACACGAGCATTCACAGCCTCTGAAATGCTGGGGAGCCCTGTATGTATTATCCCAGCAGGTTGGGGTGAATTAACAATCATGTGTCAGACTCTCCTCCGACTTCCTTACTCTTTCAGAGTCATTCTGTATCCGATGGAATGACGATGGCCGTGTGCCTGCAGGGCCCAGCTTACCTCCCAGATCCATTCTGTGATCCACGGGGATCCATTCTGTGCTCTGAGGCATAGAGGAGTCATCAGCCAGGAAATGGGGAGAAACCCCTATCCCTTTGGAAGCAGCAACGCCTGCCCGTGGGTCACTGTGGTGCCAGCTTGGTGCCCGTCTCCTGACAGGCCCAGTGCTGCCACCAGCCCCATTTCCCCTGCTAGTTTTGTTTGAGACTCCTGCTCTCCCAGGGCTGTGTTCTGTAGCATTTAGAGATGATGACGTAATGTCTGGAATGTGCTTCAAAGCAGTCCAAGTGTCGGGATGTGAGTGGGGGCACAGATGAAACAAGACGGCTGCTTGGGGCTCCCAGGGGGGCCAAGGAGGAGTGGGTGGAGAATCACCACGGGAAATGGAAGTGTGTCCCTTCTTGCACGTGAAGGTCGTGATTTTAAGAAAACGCCATTCGCCACCGCAGTTCCCAGGCCACTTTTGCTGGGGTCATTTAAGTCTCTGAAAGGCGAGCGTGGCCCTGGATCCACACTGCCACATTCCGGGTTAGTGGACAGGTGTCCTCCCGTGGCTAAACAGGGTACCATATGGCGCCTCTCGGGAGGGACACGGAGGAGTGGGAGGGAGCGTCTCTAGCCCAAGGCCTGGCTTTTCTCCCATCTCCCTGATTTCTGGCTGGGAGCCCTTAGCCTCTGGGAGCCCCTTCCCTCCCTAGAGAAGGGGTGGGCCACAGTTGCTACTTCCTGGGCTAGTTGTAGGGTTAAGTGCTAACTGAGCAGGCCTGCAGGCGCTGCTCCTAACCGCTTGCTGTTACCCCCGTAGAACATGAATGACTGGATGCCCATCGCCAAGGAGTATGACCCGCTTAAAGCTGGCAGCATCGATGGCACCGACGAAGACCCGCACGATCGAGCGGTCTGGAGGGCTATGCTGGCAAGGTACGCCCCCAACAAAGGGGTCACGGGGGACCCCCTCCTCACCCTGTTTGTGGCCAGACTGAACTTGCAGACCAAGGAGGAGAAGCTGAAGGAGGTGTTCTCCCGCTACGGGGACATCCGGCGCCTGCGCCTGGTCAGGGACTTGGTGACGGGCTTCTCCAAGGGCTACGCCTTCATCGAGTACAAGGAGGAGCGCTCCCTGCTGCGCGCCTACCGCGACGCCGACGGCCTGGTCATCGACCAGCACGAGATCTTCGTGGACTACGAGTTGGAAAGGACTCTCAAGGGCTGGATCCCCCGGCGACTTGGAGGCGGCCTGGGGGGGAAGAAGGAATCGGGGCAGCTGAGATTTGGGGGGCGGGATCGGCCTTTTCGGAAACCCATTAATTTGCCAGTTGTTAAAAATGACCAGTATAGAGAGGGCAAGAGGGACAGGAGGGAGCGGTCTCGGTCCCGGGAGAGACACTGGGACTCGAGGGCGCGGGATCGAGACCATGACCGGGGCCGGGAGAAGAGATGGCAGGAGAGAGAGCCTGCCAGGGCGTGGCCTGAAAACGACTGGGAGAGGGAGAGGGACTTCAGAGATGACAGGGCCAAGGGGCGGGAGAAGAGGGACAGAAGTAAGTAGCGGCCCGGCGATCTGGCTGCTGGCAGGAAGGACGAGGCTCCTGGAGCACGGCTCCCTGGCGGTGCGGGGTTTGGCGTGTTTCCTCTCCAGCCTGTGACCCGGATTCCAGCTGAACATGCGGACACTGAGTTAGTCCCCCTCAAGGTCACGTTCTCCAGTAAGCTTGAGAAACAGCCTCGTATCACCGGCCCCAGCGGCAAGGCACGTGTTTGGTCTCTCCCCTCTGGTTTGCCTGGGAACTGCACGTTCAGACCTTCACTTCGGGGGGCTCTGAATAGACACCACTGTATTCACGTTCAAAAAGTGATTTCTTGCAATTTTTTTTTTAATCAAGGGGTGGGTCTTTCTAAGTGCAGGATCTTAAAATTCACAGTGTTCCATACAAAATAAATGTCTGATTTTGTCTCGAGACGCACCCGTTCACCGAGCATCCGGTGAGGGAGTGTCACTCCATAGCACACGGGGCACTTGCCCTGTCTGAAAACTGCTGGCAGCTGGTAGAACAGTTTACAAACATACACCCTGTGGGTTTCTGGTGCAGGTGTTTTCTGTCTCAGAAGCCAGCGTTGCAGGAACACGTTGCCGTCACCCACATTTCAGGACAAAGTGCTCCCAAAGCGTGTCCTGGGCTGGAGGGGCGGGCACTTCAGCTCAGCGCGAGTACGCCATGGCGGAGGCTCGCTCAAACCCCGCCCCGGACATGGCGCGAGGTCTGGTGTGGCACCTGGTAGCCAAGAAAGCAAGCTGGGGAGCACCTCCACGGCAGAGACTTGAGCAGTAACCTGCAAGGTGACAGAGCATTTCCGCTTCTAGTTCTACACGCTGCAGCACTGCGGGGCAGTGAAGCCAGGAAGCGAGTTCCCTGCCCATGAGTGGGGCCTGCGCACTGCCCATCGCCTCCCCTAGTGACATTTTGTTGTGGGGGGCTGTGCTGGGCCTGGTAGGGTGCAGAGCGGCACCCCTGGAGCCTACCCACCGGGTGCAGCAGCCCCTTCCTCCGTGTGTTGTAACAACCCAAACTCTATAAACTCTGCCAGTGACCCCAGTGTGGGGAGGGGCGAGTCACCCCCGTGGAGACCCACTGCACTAACTGGGGTCCTCTCCATAGATTTGTGAGAAAAGCACAGAAGAGCAAGTATGTAGGGGAGAGGCATGGAAGTAAACATCTGAACTGCTTGTATTTTTATAAACTTTCAGGAAAGGTACGCAAAGCAATCACACTGTCTGCCCCAGGAAGGGCAACTGAAGGTTGGTGGGGGCGGGGGTCCTCAGTACAATGCTTTTCTACTTTTTGAGAATAATTCTAGTGGGCGGTTTGAGAGCCTCTGCTCTAAGCCAGTGCCCTCATATCCGATCCATCTGGAGATAGTCCACTTGCCTTCTGTAAACCGCCTGGAAGGTTCCTCGGCAAACACTACCAGCAGGTGTGCAAAGCCACTTGTCCGTGTTGGTGGGTGCTGATAGGAAGTGCTTGCCAGCTCACAGCCCAGGAGCACCAGCCTCGCACCCTGGGTGCCCCGTGGGTGGAAAGAAAGTCCTATTTGGGCAAACCCCCACTCACCAGCTGTACACAGGGCGCCTGGCTCTGCCTCTGCCACCACAGCCCCCTAAGTCAGCCAGACATGGGGTCTCCAAGCCATCTTTTCACCCCTCTGGCACAGGTCTACCTCCACCCACCATCCCGCATGCCCTTGGTGGGGGGAACCCCATTCCCAATCTGTTTTAGGGCCTCTGTAGTCTTTGGGCGAGGGGCTAAGTATCAGCACAGTGAAAAAGGATGCCAGGAAGAAAAGTGCACAGAGAAACACTGCAACATCGTCTCATCCTCAGCAACTTTGTTTGGTTAGTACTGCATAACTCACAGCAGATTCCAAGGCACTGGCCTTGAACATTGGACATGCTCTAGGCATTATGGGTAACAAGGTGCAATCAACAACCAGGGGCTCTTGCAGTGCTGTCTCCAGTGTGGGGCTGGGAAGGCTGTTGTCCATGCTTCCTGTTGCCATCTGTCTGTCTGAGCTGGGCCTGCAGGTCCTGTTACTGGGGAGGCCTTACCTGTGCCATCGAATCCATCTACCCTCTATGGACACAACCAATGCGAAGTCACGTCTGCCTGCACGTGACCAAGGCGATCAGCAAACCTGCACACAGAGACGTTCACACGAAGCGAATCAAACAGCAGGTGCGGTGGCAAGTGATGTATTTGGCTTAAAGAAGTTACTGTGTCACTCAGGTTAATGCAAAAGTCCTGCCTCAGTTCCCGGTCTTATTAAATAGAGATCCTAAGGGATTGGCATCGTCTATTATAAACGGGAGCGCCCTGGGTATAAATAAACATTTCTTTCGAGTTTGGCATCCGTGTTCCAACGTGCGTCCTCAAAGCAGACAGTCTGTTTGAGGGATCAGTTTTGAGGGTGCGTCTGAACCGAGAGGTGTCCACGGGTGGCCAGGTGCTGCGGTGGACGGTCCAGGCCTGGGGGCGGCGTGGGCCCCGTCACAGGTGCTGCAGTGCTTCTTGTCCTTGCTCCGTGTACCCATCGTCGCGGTGGGAGCTGGCCCACTGGCCGAAGGTCTCCTGGATGTGCACGCTCCTCTGCGTGTTGGCCAGGCGCCGCTTGTCTCGGGAGAAGAAGCTAAAGCTTTGGGGAGGGAAAGACAAACATGAGCGCCCGTCCTCGGCTGAAGGCGTTATACTCTGTGCGATGCTGGGACGTACAGCGGCCAGTGGGGAAGGGAGCACGCCAGGTGTTAAAAAAAATTGGGGGTGCAGGTCAAGGTTATTCTAGAAAGCAGCAGGGGGTTCTGCAGATCACTGACCCGGTGCCCTGGAGGTGACGCAGTGTGAAGAGGGGGTTACAGGACATGGAGGGCAATGTGTCGCCCCCCCTGGACCCTGTGTGGGTATCTCGTTACCCATGGGAACAGCAAAAGCTACGAGCAACATTGACAAGGGCCGCGGGTTTCTTGACCCCAGTGATGTAGCAGAAGTAGCTCCTGAAAGCCCGATGGGACGTCAGATGCTTGTGATGTCAACAGCTGGGCATTTTTAACTAAGCATTCACCAGCCTTTGAACGTGCCCACACTGAAGGAACCCGCCCGAGGAGCACATCAAAGCCCAACTTTGTGGCTCTTACTGCTTACGATGAGGCAAAAGTAGGTAGAAAGTGGTAAGAAAAATGTGACAACTCAAAAACGTATCCAGTAACGGCTGCCTGGCTGGATAAACATAAGAGCGCATGGCAAACAGCCCACGGGAGGGGCAGAGCCTGGGGCTGCCTTCACACGCAGTCACAGCCGCAGTCACAGCCGAGAGCCACACAGCCTGCAGGGACAGCTGTGGCCGCTGAGCCCTGACGCCTCGGCCACCCAGCCGCTGCTGAAAAGTCAAGAGAATCACGGCGAGCTGATCACGGGCCAAGGGGCCGTGAAAGCAGGTCCCCTTCAGGGCTACTCAACAGAGACGAGGACCCCGGCCAGGAAGCTGAGCTGGCCCAGCGCGAGTCCACCCAGAGCCCTGCTGGGCCACCAGCATCCTTGTGTGCTCCTACCTCGAGGCGAGAGTCCTCCTACCCTTGCCAAGTTCTCCACTCTGAAATCTCAGTTTCTGCGCTTGGGGTGAGACACAGTAGCTGTGTATCCTAGAATCAAGTCACAGAGAGAGGCGAGCTCTCGTGCATGCGTGTGCGGTGTGTGCGTGCATGTGTACACGCGCGGGCACCATGGCCTACAGGGCTCAGATTCAACCACACCCGGGTGAAATGACTTTACTATTCCGTGGTTACTGGCTCTCACCAACACCTCCTCCCGGGAGTAAAGTGCTCTTCATCGAGTCCGCTATTTGGAATCCTCCCTGCCGAGTAAGGGCTCTTCTCCGCGGCTCTGTGAGCGGGCGGAGAGGCAGGACCCCCGTACTGGCTACTGGGAGCGCCTTCCTAGCGCGGTCAGGGAGTGAGCTGGCCGGGAACTTCGCCTCCGACAAGAAAGAGGCAGGGCCACGTGGCACCGTCTGTCCGAGGGGCAGAGCGCGCCAGCCCTGCTGCCTCCCCTGTTTGTGCTTCCTTCTACGAGACCAGCGGGCGGGCTGGGCGTGCCTCGGCAAAACCAAGCAGTTTAGAAAGCTGGGGCGTGAGGACCAAAACCACAGTGTTAGTGTCACTCGGCTTGGGGCTCACAGCGGGCGGCGATTACTGACCCGTCGCTTAAGGGACCATCTTTACTGGAGCATGGACAAGGTGGTTTTAGAATGGAAACAGAAAAGACAAAAATTATTATTGGTGACAGAGCCAAAACCCCGAGGCTTCACGCGTTCAGCCTGAGCACCCCGAGGGGGACAGCTGAGGTGGCGCTCGGTGCCCACGTCACACGGGAATGCCGGGGCGGCGGCCATGCAGCGGAAGCACACTGCGCAGGCCCAAGGCACAGCTCACGGGGCAACCAGAAGAACAGTGCCTACGAGGGGGACAAGCCGTCGGGCGGGCTGCAGGCCGGGGTCGTCCAGGATGAGTCCGGCTGCGACCATGGGCATTATGGCCGTAAAGATCCTGGCGAGAGGTACAGACAGAGAAGATCAAACGGGGCGTGAGGAGCGGACGGCACGCAGACGGGCAGGCTCTGCCGGGCGTGCGCTGCGGGTGACTGTCTCTCCACCCCAGCCCATACATTGGAGCCCCCAAGTGGGCTCGGCGCCCGCGTGCCCAGTGTGCCCATGAAAGGGGCCCCTAACCGAGCCACGGCACCAGCGAGGCCCCCGCGGAGGGAGGCGGAGGGCCACGGGGTGAGGAGCCACCGCTGGGGAAGACCCAAGGTCGCCCGCAGCCCCCAGAAGCCGGGAGAGGGGTGTGGACCCATCCTCCCACAGAATGAACTGACGGGGCTGACCACTCGGGCGTGTGGCCCCCAGAACCGTCGAGAACACGTTCCTGTTGCGAAAGCCCCGGGCACAGCAGCCCCAGCAAAGGAATCCGGGAGGTGACAGGATCTGGGCACAGGCAGGGTGGCCCTGCAGCCTGGCGTGGGGGCAGAGGGCAGCGGCCTGCTCTGGGGAGTCAGCGGGGCCATGTCCCCGGCGCGGTGAGCTGCTCCAGGCCCGAGGTGGCCGGGGGAAGCCCAGGGGAGACGGCAAGGTGGCCACAGTGGGGGGGCAGGACGAGAACTGATGCAGAGCCCCCCACAGCCCACCAGGCCACGGCCTGCGAGGCCACGGCTGGCTGAGCAGAGCTGATGGCGCACCAAGTCCCAGGCAAGGAGAGGGAAGAGGAAATGCAGACGAGGCCGCTGCAGCTGGTCCTGAACAGCTCTGATTCTGTTACTTTTCAGAGGTTGGCGGGACAAGCCGTGACAGGACTGTCTCAAGTGAGGCTGGGGACTCTGTTCCTCACCGCTGGCGCACTGCAGAGCGGACCTGCGATGGGCTTTTGCTAATGGGCCTGATGGGGCGCCCAGGCTGGCTGGGACAGCAGCCGTGCACCGGCTCCAAGCCACACGGCCCTGCACCCACCTTGGCCAGGACCCCTCCTGGCATAACAGGGAGCCCCCCAAGGTCGCAGTCACTGTTTGGGGGATAGCCACACTCCTGGGATGAGCATTTTGTCTGCAGAGAGGTTTATCTAACTGGAGATGCTGGACTTGATTTAGGGCCTGATTGATCGGAGGCCAGACAGAAACACAGGGGTCTTGGGGAACTTGGGGGGTTGGGTGCAGGGCCACCTTCCCTCCCTAGCCCAGGTGCTCTCTTCCTTCCAGATGCTCCCTCCCTAGCCCGGGTGCTCCCTCCCTAGCCCTGGTGCTCCCTGCAGACGCTGCCACCCCTAGAGGTACAGCTGCTTCCATGAAAAGACTGGCTTGTTTTGGCCAAGAGCTTACGTCCTGAATCTGGTGTTGCTGGTTTGAACACCCCCAGCCCTGCTGAATATTTCTGGGAGGCTTAAACCAGATGCAGCTCTAACTGTGGCATTTCAGGCGGGTAACGGGTGGCTGTGATGAAGCTATTTCTGGGCTGAAGTGAGGAGGGCGGTGGGTAGGAGGACGGGACAGAATGCACCGCCACCGCCACCGCCACCGGGCGGCACTTGGAGCCGCCCACCAAGGCAACCTTTCCGGTGCGTCGGGCCAAGTTCTGATCCGCAGCGTCCCTGCCGAGACCCTGCACCCACCACCTGCCTCTCGCCTCCTGGGCAGCCCCTCGGCTGCAGAAAGCAGCCCTGTGGCTGTGTCTGAGAGCCGGGGATCACACAAAGGGGGGCGCTGGGGCCGGTGTCCACTGGGGACGAGGCTGAGTCTCAGGCGCTCCCTCATGACCTTCCCAGGCCGTGCCAGCCGACTGCTCAATCACAAGCTATTCTTGGCCAGCCTTCTGGGCACACTGTTTTGACTGGCAGCGGGAGTCTCCGGTTCCCTTGACCAAAGGGAACAGCCCAGAAATGCAGAAGCTGGCGTCTCTGGCTGGCGGTGCACTTGACAGATAAGGGAACTGGGCAGCTGGCCCACGTCTGGGGACTGGGAGTGGGGCGCGGGGAGGGGGCGGGAGGCAGAACGCGAGGGCCAGGCCAGCACGGGGGTGGGGGGGCAGAGGTGTGGGTTCAAATCTGACTTGGATCCTTCCAGTCAATGAAGTCAGCGGGCTTCTCTGGCCCCAGTTTCCCTCTCTGAGAAAGGGGGCTCGCTGTTGCAGCTCTGATTTCGGGGTGGCAGACACCTTAGTTCAAGTGCTGTAAGCAGGGAAGCCCCTTCAAATCTCCGTGGTAGCTGCTGGCTGACCGGTGGGCAGGGGATGCTGGCCAGGGCGGGAAGCCGAGCTGGAAGGCAGCCAACGAGCCTGCGGGTCGACGCCCACCGAGGCGAGGCTGAAAGGGCCCGGCAGACCCAGATGTGTGGCAGAGGAGGGCAGGGTGGAGGGGGCCGCCCCGCCCAACGCCCACGGTGGCTTCCTCCCCCACTCAGTGCTGGGCACTGCAGTTGCACCGAGGCAGCTCAGTCAGCAGCCGAGGGGGACAAAGGCAACCAGTGTCCGGCCTGGGCTGGTCAAAAGCCCTTTGTGCCAGTGTGATCGCCCAGTGAGCCCCCTAAAAGGCTGGGGCAGCCGCCTGTGCCCCAGTGCAGTGATTCTCATTTCTCTGTCCCTACATCTGTCAGCCTGGCCCTTCTCTCTCTGGTCTCTGATTCCAGCTGCTTCTCCTGCAGGTCAGAGCCCCAGGGCTTGCTGGGCGGCCAGAGGCCCAGTTGAGGGGAAGAAGGGCCTTGCAATGAGGCCCCGGGGTCTCTTCTGGAACAAGACACCACAGCCTGTTCAGGCGTGCGGAGCACAACTGGTGGAAAGATTGTTGGCTATTTCTGATAACTTTCCCCTGCATTTTGCCCAGTTTGAGACGGGCACAAGTCTGCTCCTGATGACCTGTTTAGAGAAAGGGGGCTGGAGGGGAAAATGGAAAATTCACCTCAGAAGGCACCTCGCGAATGATGTGTGACTCAGAAGGACAGTGCCGGAGCTGCAGCTTTCCGCAAAGGAAATGCTAGAAAGGTCTGGTTTTGAAAGCTGGGTCTGGTCACTTGGTCTCCCTCAGCCCAGGGAGGGACTGAGGGGTCCGTGAAACTGTCTCAGCTCCCCCAGATCTAAAGCCAAAGTTGCACCAATGAAACTTTTCATTCTCACATGAGAGGGCCTGGCGAGGGGGTGGGTCAGAGTTTCAGAAAAGTCAACCCCACTTCTTCGCAAGCACTGACGGGGGCCCCAACCAAGGGGAAGCGTCTTCCTGGGCACTGAGTATAGCTTAGAACCAAGGCTGAAGGGCTCCCTCTCCCCAAGATGAGGCTGTCCTGGACACCCATTCCTCTCTGCCCAGCACCTTGACCTTGTCCGGGGTCCCTCCGTCCCCTATCGCCAGGTCGTGTGAACTGGATCTGGAGTCAAAGCTATTCTGAGCTCCAGAGCCGAGAAGGAGCCCCAGACCTGGCCAATCAGTGCCCTCCCCTGTGACTGGCACGGGTGGTCATGTGACCCTGCCAGCGCCAAGGAGCCTCCATTCTCTGACTCCACTGGACTTTCATGGCTGCCTTGCCTGTCCCTGAAGGGAGAGCACGCCCAGGAACCGGGCCCAGCGGCGTCCTGATGACAAGGCCTGGATCCAGCTGAGCCTGAAAGCCACCTGGGAATTTCTGGTTCCTCAACCAAAAGTGTTTTTCTTTTCCTTAAGTTAACTTTGAGCTGAATTTCAAATGCCAGCAGATCGCTCATAGAAGGCCAAAAGAATTGGGCTTCGGAGATCATCTTTCTGGTTGCAAGCGTTACCCTGGGAAATAGTGTATCCCTAACCGGAACTGGGGACCACAATCCCCTCTTTCCAAACTTGAAGTCAAGTTCATAAGCAACACCAAGTGGCAAGAGAAGCTTGGAAAGGAGCCCGGTGTGGACCCACACACCCCAGAGGGCAGTCAACTTCTGTGGCCACGGCGGGCAGAATGAGAGCCCATCCCCCTTCTCCAAGCCAGCAGTAAGAGGCTGCACACAGCTGCACCCCCTCCCGTACCCCAAAGCTGAGCAGCAGGTTGGTCACACTGGCCAAGAAGCTGCAAACGTATCTGGGTTAGAGGTGGAGGCCCTCGGGGAAAGAGCCCGATTCCTCTCCCTGTTGGCTCCTGGGGTCTTTCCAACCCTGCCACTTGCTTTTGAAGAGCTCTTGGGGTCTGCGGCAGAGGTCCCCTGGGTCCAGCTGGGAGGCTGAGAGCCAGCCAGGCCCCCCTGGGGGAGCAAGGAGGCTGCAGGGCCCCAGCGGGAGACAAGGCTTCCTGCAGCGTTTATACGTGGACTCTGCGGCTGGGGCCTTGGTCCAGGGCTGCCTCTGCTGAGCTGCCCAGCAGCCGCCTCCGGCCCCGGAACTGCCAGAGGGGAAGGCCTGGGGAGGATACACCGCGCTCTCGGGCACCCAGTAGGTTCTCAGTAGACATGGGTCAGCTCGCCAGCCCAGAGGCTTCACCCCTTTACCTGAAGGGCTGCGGTGACCAGTGGAGGACAAGGACTGGGGCACACACCTTCTTGGGTGATCCCCCAGCAACCAGGGCCTGACTCTGTATACGCCAAATCCCCGTCCCTGCCGGAGGGACGGGCAGGCGGGTGCTTGAATGGCACAGAGGCGGCGGGGCCCGAGCACTCAGACACCTGGGCCCTTCACAGCGTGCGCCTCCCCCAGGCTCACCTGCTGTCCTGCTGTCCTCGAGGCCCAGGGACGCACCCGAGCCAGCTCCGCGTCAGCCACGGCCCGCGCCTCAGCCTTCCCAGCCTCTCCGCCCTGAGCCCCAGGAGGACTCAAAGCGGGGGGCCAGGCCCAGCGGCCCCCAGGGTTAGGCAGGGCCAGCAGAGGTGTTAGCGGCAAGCCCAGGCCTGGAGCAGGCGCCCAGAAGGGAGGCTGCGAGACCACCCAGTCAGCCCCGTCAGCCCGGTCAGCTGCCGGCGGAGCCACCCCCAGCGCAGGCGCGTCACTTACAGCCGCTTGATCCCCGACTCAGGCTGGGGGGTCGTTCTCGGGTGCGCGACGGGTGGAGGTTGGGGTATCCGGTTTTCCTCTTCCATTTCTTCACTGGAAGGAGTTGAGAGGCGTGAGATAAGAGAGTCAAAGAGAGTCTGGTGTTCTGAGAGAACGGCCTCTGCCCCAATCTCTCTGCCTGGGTGCGGGCTGAGGGCATGGCTGGTCAGGACAGCCGCCTTGGAGGCAATGGACACAGGTGCTGGCCGACCCTTTGGTCCAGTTCCTCAAAGGTGAGGAATTTCTGAAAAGGGACCCACCTCTTTGTCTTTCATTTTTGTGGCGGTTCCCACCACACAGTTACTACCTATTTCCTGTCCCGGCCAAATGCTTCTCTCCACACCTCTGTGCTTACCTCCGTGTGGCACAGGGCACACACCCATCTTCCATACCCTATCCTTTAGGGGAGGCCTGGTTCAAATGCCATCTCTTCCATGAAGCCTTCCTGATTGCCACCCCACCCCCAAGACAGAATGAGCTCCCTGTTTTGCACACAGACGCAGATGAACACAGGGAGGCATTGTGTTTCCTGCGCCTGCCTTATCTTCCTTTTGGAGCAGGGGTCACATCTAATGCTCTGTCCTTCCTCTGGCTTCCCACTCAACAGGTATTTGTGGGTGCTCTGTGCTCAGCCCCATTTTAAGTGCTGGGGACTGAGCCATGAACAAGACAAACAAGGTTTTCGATCCTCCTGTTACTTACAGCCTGATGTAGAAACAGACAGTAAAACAAGCACATTAAGGAACATGTGATGGTGAAAAGAGCCAGAAGTAAGTAACAGTGGGTATAACAATAGACAGGGTGCACCATGGAAGAGGGTGAGGGGAGCAAAGGCCTCTCTGACCCAAGCCCTGAATGGCCAGGAGTCAACCATGGTAAGAGCCAAGGGAAATGTTTTCCTGACTGCAGGACCAGCGTGTGCAAAGGTCCTGAGGTAGGAGACAGTGTAGTGTGTTTTGCGGGAACAACTGGAGGGCGGTGTCTAAGAAGCTAAATGAACAGTCTAGGTCAGGAACAGCACTGTCCATGGAACTTTCCATGGGGACAGAAACATTCCAACATGGAAGCCCCTGGCCACAGCGCTGACTAAGCACAGGGCAGCTAGGAACTGAACTTGAGCATTTATTGAAATAGGACTCACTGACATTTAAATAGCCACTTGTGGCTTGTGGCTACCAGAGGGGACAGCACAGCTCTGATATGCGTAAGGGCCGAATGGCCGTGGACTTAAGGACACGCTTGGCCGTGTTTGTACTTGGCGATAGCCGCGATTCTCAAATCCAAAAATCTCATTTTTAGCTCACTCATTGGGTGGCAAAATTGGAAATAAAGTCCTGTGAAGCTGCTTATCATCTTTGTGTACCCCATTTAGTATACCTGGTCCTAGCTTTCCCTGCAAAAATATTACTGTTTGATTCTGGGGTGCTCTGCACAGACCACCAGTGCATGTAAACCCCTTCTTCGCAGCTGAACCCAGATGGGACACACGCAGTCCTGGCTGTCTCCAGACTCCACGCAGCCCCAGAGCGGAGTCAGCTCCCCTCTCCTAGCCTGGGGGGCCTGGCAGGGCCCGGCGGGCACTCGCCTCTTGTAGTAGGCCAGCTCCTCCTGCAGCAGGAACACCTTGGCCTTGAGCTCGTTCCTCTCGTGCAGCACGTCCCGCAGCTCCTGCAGTGTGAACCGGGGGCGGTTGGGGTCCCTGAGGTCCATGGCTGCCTTCTCCGCCTCTGAGACACACTCGTCTCCTCCCGGCTCCGTCTGGAGGAGGCAGACAGGCTGCTAATGAATTCCTGGCGGCCACCGCCCGCACCCACTCGCACCGCACCCCCGGATTCCCCGCCCTCCTGGCCCCCCGCGCTATTTTAAGAACTCTTGGGGGGCGGCCCCTCCTCCTGGAGACGAAAGCCAGCACGGCCAGGGCCTGCACAATAGCCACCGTCCAGCTCCCCACCCACTCAGGGCTCCACCAAAGGTGTCCAGGGGAAGGTGCTGCGTGCCCCCTCTCCCAATGCCGCCCCCCTCCCCGCGCCCACCTTCTCATCTCATCTTACCAGCTGTGGCTCAACTGCCCAAAGTTGCTGGAATCTGAGCCTTGCACAGCCCATCCCCCACTGACATCACATGCGTCCCCACATGCGTCCCCGCCTGCGACCAGCTTCTGGGCAAGCCCTCTCCCAGGGCTCTGGGTGCCTCAAGATCAGGGGGGCCAAGAGGGACCCCTCTGCTCCAGGCCAGACTCCAGCCCCTCCTCCTGCCCCTCCTCCATAGCAAGGAGCCTCTCAAAACCCTTGTGTGAGAGGCACACCACGGAGCATTTCCCTTTCAGCCATTTCAGGGTACGTGGTTCAGCGCCATGCGGCCCACTGGCGTGGGGTGCGACCGCCGCTCTATCTACTGCCAGAGCCTTGCCACCGTCCCAAAGGGGACCCCGCATCCGTCAGCCATCGCCCCCAGGCCCTGGCAGCCCGTCTGCTCCCGTCTATGGTCTGCCTGCTCTGGGCAGTTCCCAGACGCAGAATCACACTCTGCGGCCTTTCCTGACTGGCCTCTTCCTTGGCGTGGAGTTTCAAGCTTCACCCATGGGTGGCGGGGGGTCAGGGTTCCGTTCCTCTTCGTGGCTGAATCATACTCCACTGAGCGGGTGGAACATCCCTCCGCCAGCCCGTGGCTCCCGCCGCCGCTGGCCCCTCGGGACCCCTACGAGCAGGGTCTGCGCACATCTGTCCTCAGTTCCTTCGGGCCGCACCTGCGGGGTCCCGTGGTCTCTCTATGCTCAACTTTTCGAGGTGCTGCCGAGCTGTCTCCCGCAGCCACTGCCCCACTTTACGTTTCCGCCGGCGGTGTGGGAGGGCTCCACATTCTCCACAGCCTCCCTAACACTGTTTTATTCCCCCCCTTTTTTTAATGCCAGGAAGTTGGCGCAAGCTGCTCCCCTACCCGCCCCCCCACCAGTGGCCAGCTCTGCAGGCTGATGGTCTGTGTTCCCGCACCCTGCGCTGCCAACGTCCCCTAAGCAGCCAGAGGGGTGGACAAAAGGTCTGCAGTGGGGGCCTCCCCGGTGGCGCAGGGGTTAAGTCTCAGCACTGTGGAGCTATCGGCAGCCACTGCAGTCTGAGTTCGATCCCCGGTCAGGGAGCTTCCCACAGGGCGCAGCAGACCCCTCCTGCCTCGCCCGCTGCTCCCCTCAGTAGTGTGCTTCAGTGGATCCACCTGTTCTGCTCCCTACTCTGTCTCTGGTGCATCCTCTCACCCCCCACACCTCTGGCCTACACCCGACCTCCTGTATGCAAAAATAAATAAATCTTTTTTTTTCTGACAAAAAAGCTCTGGAGTGGGGAAGCTCTGGAAATGGGGTTTGAGGGACTGAAACAGACACGCTGCCCCCCAAGCTCCAACCTTCTGCGGCAGCACAGGGAGGAAGGGCCTGGAGCCTCATGGGTGACACGAGGCCAGCGTGCCGGAGGGCTCCAGAAGGCAGAGGCGAGATGCTTCTCATCCCCAGAGTCAGGACAGGCTGTTCCAGAAAGGACACTTGAGAGGAGACACCCGCCCCCAGGGCAGATCAGGTGACAGGACCGAGGGCAGGTGCAGCGGGAACCCGGAGCCCACGTTCTTCAGCCACGGTCTGGCTACCCAGCAACTACGGGAGGGTGTGGGAGGGCCGAACTGCCCCAAAGGCACTCAGGGTGCCTGCTGAGGCCCACCTTCAGGAGGGCTTGTTCCCAGGCCCAGCCTCAGCGTCCAAGTCTCTCTGCAGAGCCACACACACAGACAGGGTCCTCTACCCAAGGCACACAGCAGGCACTCACTAATGCAGCTCCCTTCTCGTCCCTGCCCAGGGTAAGCCTGGTGCATCCATGGGTGTCTACTAGTGAGCGCAAAGAAATGAGAGTGACAGCTCAGAAGGGACTGTGGGTCAAGGGGCACTCAGACTTGCTGCACAGCTCTGGAGCCCTCCATAGCTCCCATCCGCCCATACCAGTCCCGGGCCAGGACCTGCCCCCCTTAGTCTCAGCGTGGTTCATGCGGTTGTCTCTGCCTAGAACAGCCTGCCCCACGCCACACCCCCTCCCACGAGACCCACAAGACCCCAGGAGGCCTGCCCTGCCTCCCCGCCGCGCCCTCCATCCCAGTCAACACGAACCACTGAATCAAGTCAAGTTCATTCCCCTCAAGTTCACTGTCAGCTAAGAAACTGGCCGCAGAGAGGCAGGGACTGCAGATCATGCGTCTGAGGAGGTGAAGGCAGCAAACCTGGGGTTTCCTGAGCGAGTGACAAGCACCCCTGACCCCACAGCTTGGAGGGAGGGGGTAAGCCCAGCGAAGACGTCCTGAGTTTGGGGACAGGCTGCAAGGAAGCGGAGCTAGCGGCTTACTCACCACGACTACCTGATTTGATCCCCCATTTCTGTCCCGCCCCCTCAGTGCCAGAAAGAGAAGCTGAAAATGACAGAATTCAAGCCAAGGAGGGGTGAAATGTCCCTGTCGCAGCTGCTGGAGGGATCTGGGGCTCTGAGGCCTACGGGGGATGCTACTGGGACCTGGGGTTGGGCCGGGCACCCCCTGCCTGAGACAGGCCTGAGCTGTCTCCAGCCCCAGGAGCTTGCCGGGGAGGGGGGGGACCCCCCAGCTCCGCCTGGTGGCTTCTGTGCCCTGCTCCTCCCCTTACCCACTACCGCAGACCCGGCCAGCCCTGGCCGCTCCCCCCTGGGTTACTGCAGAGGCTCTGCCCTCAGCTCCTCCATCGAACTGCTCCCCATAAACACAGGGCTGGTCCTGTCTCCCCGCTGAAACCTGCGAGGGGCCCATGTCGCCACTGCTGGGAGGCCTGTGGGTGGCATTCGCACCCCTCTCTGGCACTGCAGATGGCGCTGTTGTCTCCGCCCGGTCTGCCTTGGTTCCTCCGCTTCCTCGGGCTAAGTCAGTGCTGTTCTCTCGGGGACACCCCAATCCCACTGTAGTGCGTGTGCCTTGAAAGGACCCCCGGGCCAGCCACGTGACTTGGGAGGGGACAACAGGCACACGTCACGCCGTGACGGCTCCGGTGACGGTCAGGGAGGTTTCCCGAGACTTTGCTGGGCGTGTGGGAGAGAGGCCGTTTCTTTCCACTAGGGTTGCGAAGCTGGTGGGATACCAGAGGCACTTGTGACGAGAGCCTGCTCGAGAATGACACCGACACAGAGGAAAGCGGAGCCAAGAGGAGGTCTGAGGGGGCTGGGGGGATGTTCTTGGGACCTGGGGTTGGACCAGACACACCCTGCCTGAGACAGGCCTGAGCTGTCTCAAATTCCTGACAGCATCATTTGGGTACCTGGAACCAGCTCAACCTGAAGCCATCCTACTCCAAAGCTTTTAGTTACACAGCCGATAAATTCCTCCCCTGCCCCCAACTATTTTATTTCGGTCTTAGTTACCTTTATCCGAAAGCAGGCCTTAGCTCCTTCCTTTAGCACTTCCCTCCCTCACCTGCTGAATAGACCCAAGTTTCAGTCTTTGCTGAGCCTACCAGGGTCTGGCCTGAATTCATAAGCACTGTGCTGGGCTGTGAGCCAACCTGCAGTGAATTCTTTGGTCTCACCTCGACCTGAATCCCAGGGGACTAGCACAGAGCCACAGACTGTACCAGTGGGCAGCGGTCGGGGGTGGGGGTGGGTGGGGGGTGGGGAGAGCAAGCCCCAAGCGTCTCCTTAACACTTCACAATGATTTTCTGAAGCAGCTCATCCACCTTCCCCTCTCCTGCCTGCCAGGGTATCAGGCAAAATTAGCGCTGACATCCAGCTAGAGGAACAGTTCTTCTATGAAACTCCACCCTGAGGACCTGCTGCCAGGTCTTCTGAGACCCCGCATGCTCTGGGGGCGTAACTAAACACCCCCTCCACCACCCCAGCCCTGAGGCTTCCCTATTTGAATGACAAGCACCCTTAACTCCTGATTCTCCAAGGAACCACAAGGCCCCATCTCAACCTTCTGTTTTTGTCCCATCTGTTCCCCAAGTTCTGCCCAGGAGTGCTGGGGAAGGGACATCCCCTGGGGCCACCTGAGCCAGTGGGGGCAGGCACTGTGGATAAATGTTCGAAGCCTTTGTCCGTCAGTCTGGGGAGTTTCTCTGTGCGTCTGGGAGGTCCCACAGGATGGAGCTCCACTGCAGCCTCACGGACACACCTCAGATTCGCTTTTCCCCCTTCCCTGTCTCACTCTGATCTTGGGGCTCACTTCCCAAATCAATCCCGAGCTCATTCAGACCCTGCCCCTCCGCCACACTGTAAACCAACACCCTTGTCTTCCGATACTTCTTGACTGCACTGTGCTTTCTTTTTTTTTTTTTTTTACAGGCCAGAGGCGTGGGGCTGCGAGAGGGTTCACCAGAGACAGGGTGGGGAGCAGAACAGGCAGATCAGAAACACTGCTGAGGGGAGCAGCGGGCAAGGCAGGAGAGGTTTGCCACACCATGTGGGATTCTCCCCGGCTGGGCCTTGAACTCACATTGCGCACTGCCGACAGCTCCACAGTGCACCAGCTCCACAGTGCAGCGCTCAACCGCTGCGCCACCAGGGAGGCCCTGCACTGTGCTTTCTCCTGCCACAGGGCCTTTGCACATGCCTTGGCCCCTTCACCCAGTTTATTCCCATTCATTCCTTCCATTACCTCCTTGGTGCTGGAAGTCTTTTTGGCTCCCACAGACTATCACAAGGGATATAAAATAATAACAGCTATAACAACAACAGCTAACCCTTTAAGTGAATAAGTTCATTTAATTTTCCTAGCAAAACTGGAGTAAGGATTGTTAGGATTATGCCCATTTTAGAAAGGAAAAACAGAGGAATAGAGAGGCTAGATAATGTATCCAAGGTCATGGCAAGTAGTTAATAGAGGGAGGACTCTAACCCAGGCAGACAGGTTCTGGAGTTCATGGAGTTAGTTACATAACAGCTCTTCCCAGTTATGCCACCTTCAGACACCACCCCTCTCCTTGAGCATGAATTGCCCCCTTTTTTAAAAATGTAATTTAACTCACACGCCATAAAATTCATTCTTTTAAAGTATCCAGTGGAACCCTAGAAAATTTTCATCACCCCCAAGAGAAACCCCACAACAGCTAGCAGTCACCCCCCACTCTTCCCTCTCCCAGTCCCTGCAACCACCTGTCTTATCCTGTCTCCACAATCCACCTAGTCTGGACACGTAACATAAACGGGGCCCTCCCCTCGACATGGTCTTTTGTCTTGGCTGCCTTCACGTTGCATGTGTTTGAGACTCATGCAGATTGTAACATGACCCAATGTTTGCTTCCTTTTGGTGGCTGAATACTATTCCACTGTTTGGACACCACACGTTTGCTATCCACTCCTCAGCTGATGGACACGAGGGTTCTTTCTACCTTATGCTTATTAAGATTAGAACTATTACAAATCTTTGCCTACAGGTTTTAATGGGGACAAATAGTTTCTCTTGGGGTGATGTCTAAAGTGCACTCATAGGTTACATGGTGTTATGTGGGATTTGAATAATGTCTGTCTCTCATACTAAACCAAGTTCCACATAGACAGGAACTAGGTTTGCATTTTGCTCTCCATTTTATCTCTCAAGGAACCTGCCACTTAGTCAACAGCTATGTAAATGCATGAATGAATGAAGGAATGAATGAATGAACGAACGAATGCACGAATGCATGGCCGGTTGCCAGCAATCATCACTGAGCTGAGTACTCTGGGGTGGGATGCTGGGAGTCCTGGGTTCCAGGCCCAGCTCTGCCTCCGCCGAGCTGTGTGTCCTCTAGTGCGCAGCTTGCTCTCTCCGGGCCTCCCGTTTCCTTAAGTATAATGGGGAACACAAGGCAGCCCCGCCCCTGGAGGCAAGTCACAGATGTACCCTCCCACATCATTTCCACGCCAGCCTCCCACTCACCTCTGACTCCTTCTCTCCATTCTGGCTGAGCTCACCCTGCAGCCTCTCCCGCAGCTTCCCCAGCTCCACCCGCAGGCTGCCCATCTCCTGCTCCTTGGTTTGCAGATCTGCCTCCAGCTCCACCTTCTGTTCGATTAGGGACTTCCCCTGAGCCTCCACCACAGTGATGCGGTGCCGCAGGTCGTGGTTGATCTTCATTAACCGAGTCTGCTGTTGTTGCAGCTGGAGAGAGAAGAAGACTGTGGCGTGGGGCCGCCATGTACAGTGGCTCATGTTGTGCACTGCACAAGGCAACTCATCTGCAGGCAGGCCATGCGTACTTTAGACACCTTTATTCTTTTGGAATTTGCTCATATGCTCACAGCTCTGTTGAAACCATAGATGGGCAATTTGAGTATTATGACAGATGGAAGCTAAGCACCTTCTTAGTATATGATAACAGTTTCCCAGCAGATGGACGTAAACTGTCTTAAGAAACTGTCTCTCTAATTCAGGTAGACACACTCTAAGGGTTCTGCAGCAGTCTGGACCGCATGGGACACGAAGCAGGTGGTCTGGAGGACGTCTCGGGGTCGGAGCAAAGGCGGAGCAGGCCTTGGGCTCCCCCCAGGGCTAGAGGGACTCAGAGGATCTCAAGGCTGCTGTTTCAGGGCTGGGCCATCCGAGCTGCTGGCAGGGCCCCACCTATAGGGCCCAAGTATGACCGAGGGGAGCCTTGGACCCTCTCAAGGGCAGTGGCCAGCCTCTTGCCGGTACCTGCTGGCCAGGAGGGTGGACTCAGGGCTAGACCGTATCACTTACAGCCTCGACATCTTCATTCTTCAGACCCAGCTCCCGGTCTCTGGCTCGGATCTCATCTCGCTGCTTGTCCACCACCTCCTTCAGCTTCTTCATCACCTGCCGCTCTCGCTCCGACATGCCTGGGTGGACAAGCCAGCCAGGGGTGAGTTCTCCTGCCTCCCCTGCTTCAACCCCGGCAGCTCCCACCAAAGCGCAAGTGCCCACCTCATCTCCCTGCCTCGCGCCCTCCACCCCATTAGCACCTGCAACTCTGCGTGCCCCCCACCCCGAATGTCTGCCATTGCTACCCCCCATGCCGAGATTCCCTTCCTCTCACCCTGCCCCTGGCGGCACCCCCTCAAGTTTCAGGCCTCAGCTCGAAGGTCACTCCTCACAGATGCCCTTCCTTTCTGAGCACCCCCAAGAAGCACTCATGCTCCCCCCTCATTTATTACCTTCACAACTCTTTTTTACAACTAAGAGTCTGCATCTTCTCTCCCTGAGGAAGACCCTGAATGGAAGTTCAAAGGGTGGGCTCCAGAGTGCAAACATCAGTGCTCCCACTTATTAGCTTGGCCAGCCACTCTGAGCCTCAGTTTCCACATCTTTAAAACGGGGACGGTGACAGTGTCTGCTGACCCCACAGGGCTGCTGTGAGGACTTAGCTGATACAGAGACACCCCCCCTCCAGCACGTCCCAGCACCCGACCCCTCTGCAGGCCTCACTTGACCTACTGTCATACCCCTGGACTAGCACCACACCTGGCACATAGTAGGTGCTTGCTCAGTGCCGAGTTAATGAACTGTACGGGCAGTGTTAAATTAGTTTTCTGTGCTGCTGTAACAAAGGACCAACACAATTTGTAGTTTATTTTCTCATGGCTCGAGAAGGCAGACATTTCAGATCAGCCCGAATGAAAATGCCACCAGGCCCATGCTCCCGCCAGAGGCTCTGGGGGAATGTGTCCCCTCTCTCCTGCAGCTTCCGACGGCTGTGGCTGGACCGGCCAGCCTCTGCCTCCGTAGTCCCACGGCTTCTCTTCCGCTGGGTCGGATGGCTGACTCCGTCTCATAAAGATGGCATTTGGGGCCCACCTGAATGTGCCAGATAACCCAGCCATCTTAGGGCCCGGAACTGAACCCCACCTGTAAAGATTTCCCCATCGAAACTGACACCCACAGGTTCGGGGATCAGGACTTGATAGTCAAGGGCCCGTCTTCAGTCTCCACAGAGCTGGCAGCTAATCCCTGCTCCCCAGGAGACCTGGGCTGGAGTGGAGGCCACCAGACTCTCCCCGAAATTAACCTGGGAGAAACAGTCCCCTGTTCCTCCCCTGGAAGTCAGGGGGCCGTGGCTGGATCTCCGGGCCCCCAGGAGAGAAGCCATTCTTCCTGCTGAGTCTCTGCCGCAGCTTGCTCCAGCCGCTGGAGTCTTTCCCGCTGACCCCTGGGCCCTGGGTGGCCCCCGCAGGCGGCTGCCCCCGAAGGTGCACAGCGCTGTGTCCAGGCAGCCTGCGATGCCGGCGGGGCCAGACCCAGAGGAGACCTGGGCCCTGCCCTTGAAGGGCTGGAGGCTTCCTGTCCCCAGCGCGAAAGCAGGACGGGCCTGGGGGCGGCGACCCGTCCCAGTACGATTCTGCCTCCGAGAGCACCTCCCAGCTCCGAGCGGCCCTTTTTGCAGTCACTGCGGCCACGGGGCTCTTGGAATGGGGACTTCCACATCAACGTGCCAGAAATGCCCAACATGCACCGGCCACCCGGGATGCAGGAAGAGCAAATGGGGTCCAGTCACACAAGGGAATACAGCCCAAAAAGGATGGCAACCCGGACACCGTGGGGGAGCCTTGAGGGCATCATGTTAAATCAAGAAACAGGGCACAAAAGGACAAGCACCGAGTGAGCTCACTTCCGTGGGGTCGCCAGACGAGCCCACGTCCCAGAGACAGAGAGCAGTGGGGCAGGGACCGGGCAGTCATTGTTTGCTGGGGTCGGGTTTTGCAAGACAGAAAGAGCCTGAAGGTTGAATGCACGATAAAGTGAGTTTACTTAGAGCCGAACTGCACAGTTCAAAATGGTTCAGATGGTAAATTTTATGGGCACTTTATCACTACACACACCCCCCCCCCACCCCACTGGATTATTTTAAACACAACTACAAAGAATAGAGTGATGTCTATGGCCCATCTTATGTTTCTACTAAAAAGCGCTGTTCTCAGCCGCCCTACAGAAAATGAGTGTGGTCACTGCTTCAGCTCTGGCTGACCAGGGTGTCTGTCCAGAGCCCAGGAACTTCCCCCTGAATGCTGGGGGTATCTCTGTGTCCCCATAGGCTCTGATGGCTCCGATAACTGTACCTCCTCAGGTGCCAGCAAGTAGTTTCCACGCGCTACCCTCTGGCCAACCCGATGAAGGTCCAAAAGCAGGGCAGGGCAATGCTTTCCTTCGGGAAGCTTCCTAGGAGTGTGAGCAGGAGTCTGCTGGGGGTCCCAGCGTAGCGCTGGTGCTGAGGTAGGGCTGGCCCCTCTGGGCAGGCTCCCCTAGGAACCCCCCATCACCTCCAAGTCCTGTCTGCCTCCCCCCAGCCCCCGGGTGCCTGGTATTGAGTCCTAACTTCCTGGCCTCCACTTTCTCCCGGACCTCTGCCCCAAGTCTGTTCCCTCACAGTGGAAGATTTGCTTTGTTCTTGTTGTGTTCTGTTCCCATGGTTTCCCCTGTGGGTAAAAATACTCGTGGCCGGCAGGCCTGGCATCTACCCAGCCTCTCCACTTGGGTGGGGGCTGCTGTGGGCGGAGAAGCCAGCCTCCCGAGGGAGCCTTCGGGAGCCGTACCCAAACTGGGTGCATTGACAGCATCTCCCATGGCTCCAAGTGGGCCACTTCCCGACAGGCTCGCAGGGGCCTGGAAAGCTGAGCCCGGAGCTTTGTGTGGACGCTGCCACCCACCGGAGATGTAGCAATGTGCTGGGAAATGCCCAAGCCAGGGGGCAGGGTGGGGGGTACATTTACACCCAGGCCTTAGGGGCATCACTAAGCCAGGCAGAGTGTCCAGGCCACCCGCAGGGGACTCTGGGTGCCCTGCAGAAATGTCACAGCAAAAAGATGCTACAGGTCGATCATTATGTTCAACACAGCTACCACATGGCCCAGCAATTCCACTCCCAGGCAGTGACCCTAGAAAACTGAAAGTACACACATAGCAGCACTGCTTACCATGGTCACAAGTTGGAAACAACTTAAAAATCTCTGAACGGATGAACGAATAAACAAAATGTAGTCTAGCCACATGGACTATTATTCAGCCACATTCAGGAATGTTCTAATACACTCTATAATAAAGATGAACACTGAAAATATGATGCTAAATGAAAAAAGTCAAACAGAAGACCACAAAAGAGTTCCTTTATATGAACTGTCCAGATTATGTGAATTCATAGAAATAGAAAGTAGTGGTTGCATATGGCTTGGGGTGGGATAGATGTGGGAAGGAATAGACAATGACAATGAAAGGGGATGGTATTTCTTTTTAAGGTGATGAAAATATTAAAAAACTGTGGAGAGCACAACTATGAATATACTAAATGCCACTGAATTGTATACTTTAAATGGGTGAACTGGTATCCCAATAAAGATGTTATGAAACAAGTAATAGTTAATGCAGAATTTACTATGTGCTAAATAGTTGACATATACTAACTTCTTTAATTTTCATAACAGCCACATTTTTCCAAAGAGGAAGTGGATCTATGGAGAGGTAGATGTCAATATCCTCTTTACCTGTAGTAGGCTTTTGGCCTAAAGTCTATTCTGTCTTATGTTCATATAGTCACACCAGCTTTCCCAGCCTTTTACTTTCAAACTTTATTAGCAATATCTTTTATAAACAACACATAATTGAATTTTTAAAATTCCAACAACCTTTGTCTTTTATCTAGAACTTTTAGTCCATTTACATTTAATATAACCACTGGTATACTGACTGTAATTCTCCCATTTTACAATCTAGTCCTTCTCTGCTTCCTGTTTGTTGTACTTGCTTTGTTTTTCTCTTGCTTCTTGCCTTCATCTGAGGGACTAATTACATACCACTATGGCACTGGGATATTATGACAGAATAAAAAAATATATTTGGCCTCCAACCTGATCCTTGAAACAAGAGTTCTTAAAACTCTTGGAATTCCCTGAGCATAAGTGGTGAAAGGAGTGTTGGTTGTTATCATAACAAGTCCTTTTCAACCAGGCCTGGATTTATGTTAATGAGGTGACTCTCAATAGCCCCCTAAATAGTTTCAGGAAGGGGCTGGTTTCCAGAGGAACCAGACATGTAATTAGAGGTTTGGAACTTTCAGCCTCTCTCCATTCCCACTGTCAGGGAGGGGAGAGAGGCTGGAGATGAAGTGAATCCCTAAAGACCACAGGTTTCATTAGTCATTCCTGCATGATGGAACCTCCATAGAAATACCCTAAGTGATGGCATTCCAAGAGCTTCTGGGCCAGTGAACACATCCACGTGCATGGAGGGAGGCATACTGCAAATCCCCCTCTTTCTGGGGGAAAGAGCTCCTGTGCTGGGGCCCTTCGGTCCTGTGCGTATGTAGCTCTTATCTGGCTGTCATCACATCCTTTATAATAAACCAGTCAACACAAGCAGAGTGTTTCCTTGAGCCCTTGAATCATTTCAGAAAATGATGTTCTCAACCTGAGGGGAGAATTGTGGGAAATGCCTGCAAATTCCTGACTTTGCAGCCAAATCGGACAGAAGTGTGGGTAACCCAGAGCCCCATCATTTGCAATGACATCTGAGTGGGGGCAGTCTTGTGGGACTGAGCTCCCCACCTGTGTGGTCTGGGGCTAACTGCAGGAAGTGACTGTCAGAAGTGAATTAGATTACAGGACAGGGGATATCTGCAAAGTTGGAAAACTGGTTGGTGGTTGGGGGGCGGGGGAGAATGCCCACATTTGCTGTCAGAAGTGTTGTAAACAGAAAACATTTTCCTCTAACCATGCCCTTCCCTTCCTGCCCCTCTGACACTGCAGAAGGGAGACTCAGGCCAAGCATAGGCCTCTCTGTCCTCAACCTGGCACAGATGGGCACAGAGCAAGCCCTCCAGTGATAAATGAGATGGGGGTGACCAAATCAACAGTTCTGCCTGGAACTGTAAGCTGTGGGATGCTGCGGCCCGATCTGTGGGGCTGGGCATGAGTCCCATCTGCTCCCAGCCAGAACCACGTGACTCCAGGAGCCCCAGAACCAATCCTAGAGTCAGGGGGCCAACTTCAGCAGAGCTGAGTTCTAGTCCTCATTCTGCCACTAACTTGCTGTGCCACCCCGGGGCAGTAACTGCCCTCTCTGAGCCTGAATTTCCTCATCTACTCAATAAGAAGGCTAGGCTAGATAACCACAGCTCGCAGCAATAACACTGACCGAGGCTGTGTACCACCTACTATTCTAAGCAGGTGATGCATATTAACCCATGTATTCCTCATGACAACCTTATGAGGAAGATACAGTTAATACCCCCATTTTTATACAGGAGACAACTTAGGCAAACCAAAGTTGAGTGACCTGATCAAGGTCACTTAGCAAGTCAGTTTTGGCATTAGGGTTCAAACGTGGGCAGTCTGATCCGACAGTAAACGCTTATTACCACTGACTTTTCTTTTCCTTGTCCAAGCCACATCTTGACAATGAAAACCCAAAGAAAAGATAATCCCAGCTCCTGGATCCAGCATTTCCCTTTTTTGGGGTCCCTACAGTCATTATCAGTGCATTTTTTACTCTGGCCATACCCTTCCCTTCCTGCCCTTCTGGCACTGCAGAAGAGACTCAGGCCAAGCATAGGCCTCTCTGTTTAGTTTCACTGTAAATTTTAAACACTCACTTTAGTTTCACAAGGTTATAACCATAAGTTCTGAACTCTAGACCCCCAGATATGTCCATCCCCCAATCCATCAAACACAAGAGATGCCTGTGTGGGGACCCAAGGAGTCCATGCAGACTAAAGGGATGGGTCTGAGATTCCTGGGGGTGAGCTGCAAGAGGCAGGAGGCTGCAGGGGAGAAGAGAGCTGGTGCAGCTCCAGGTGTCCAGACCAAATCCCTCTGTCTGTCCTTGCTTCCCGAGCACCTACAGAGGTCTTGTAGTGACGGTTCTAGAAAACTATCAGGTGAGTGACATTGAGGGGCTCAGGTGCCTCTCAGCTCTGGCTTGCCAAGCTGTTAAATGTCAGCCAATGACAAGATTCTCAAATCTCTTCCCAGGGACTTAGAACAAAGTCCAAACCTTGGCCTCTATATGGCTATGGCATCTCACTCCCGTCTTCATCTTTTAACTACCCTTGGCTTCTACCATCTTCTGCTACACTTTTCCTTAAATCCTTATGCCCCTGACCTTTGCACTTGCTTCTCTCCCAAGATATTTGCATGGCTCCCTTTGTTACCTTGTTAGTGCCCAAATATCTCTCTAGAGACCTTCCTTGGTCATCAAATCCAAAGCCCCCCACCAAGTCGCTATCATCTACCCCCATTTTAATTCTTCCACTTCTCCCATCTGGAACTGTGTCAACTATTTTACATATTTATCATTTATCCCTCCCACCTAGAACCCCACCGTAAGCCTCCTGAGGGCAGAGCCCCTGTCCACTGTGTCTCCCCGATACACAGACAAACAAGGCACCAACGGCAATTTGGCGAATGGACCTCTCAGTCCCTCAGGAGAGCAATGGCGGGAATCCAGGTGACACTGGAGAGAGGAGGCCTGGGACTTCAGAAAGCACTGACTTAGGCGCCCAGGTCAGGGGCTGCGACCCTCGGGTTACTGGGAGTGGGGGTGGTACCGGCGGGAACAGCATGCGCTGTCCCTCCGATGCGGACCTCGCCTCTCACCTTCATGCTTCTGGAACTCCTCCTCGGAGAAGCTGACGTCCTTGTGGGAGAGGTTGGTCATGAGCTGCTTGTTCTCCTCCTGCAGCTGGGCGATCTGGGAGAGGAGGTCCTGGGCCTCCCCCCGCCACACGTCCTCCACCAGCTCCAGCTCCTGCCAAGGCGACAGGCCGCAGGGTTAATATAGCAGCTCCCCCACCTCGCCCACCACCCTCGGGAGTTTGGGGTGACCTCTACCCCATGAACATGAGGCTGAGGGCTGGGGAGCAGACAAAGCCCCCACCGGTCCACATGGAAGTTTTGCAAGAACTAGAAGGTGCCCTTCCCTGGGCAGAGCCCGTGTTTACGCCGTCAGCACTGGCCAGTTAGACTTGCCCCAAGGACAGCCATGGAGCTGTCCATGAGAAGCCGAAGTGGATGAGCGGGCCCAGGCCCAGGTGATGGGAAAGTGAACACCCCCACTCTCTCTGAGCGGTCATCTCCCTGACCTTTGGGCAGACACTCAGTGGGGAGAAACCTTTCTCCACTTGGGGTGGAGGCTGCGAGAGCCCAGGGATGCCACCTGGCCCCAGAGCCCCTTGTCTGCCTCTGTTTGTGGGTCTGGAGCACCACACTTTAACCAGTGTACTTTAGTTCCCCTGAGCTGGAGAGTTCTGATGTAAAGCCTCACTGGGTGGGTGTAAGAATAAATGAGATGGCTCTATCAAATTTATTGTGTGGATGGCTACAAAGGGACAGGTAATAATAAGTGTTGTCAAGGAAACAGAACAATTGGAAGCCTCCCACATAGCTGGTGGGATCAGGCAGGTGCAGTGCTGAAGTTTGGACCTTCTTCAAAAAGTGAAACACAGTTACCACCTGACCCAGCAATTCCACTCCCAAGAGCTTCCCAGGAGAAGTGAGAAGAGATGCCCCACAACCCCCATACATGAGCATGGATGTTCACAGCAGCACTAGTCACAAAGCCAAAGGTGGGGACAATTCGCTAGCCATCAACTGATGAAGGGATCAGCAAATGTGTTCGTCCACACAACAGCACACGATTCAGACAGAGGGGAGTGAGGCCCTGACACCTGCAACCTTGGGAAAGAAGGCTGCATGAGAGAAGCCCAACACCAAAGGCTACATGTTGTAGAATCCCATCAGTGGGGAATGTCCAGACCAGGCCAATCCCAGACAGGTGGACACAGCTGTCGGGGGCAGGGGGGCTTAGGGAACAGAGTCTCAGTTAACAGGTGTGGGTGTCTTTTGAGAGTAATGAAAATGTTACTGCATCCTAACTCTGCAGGAAGCCTAAATTGTACGCTTTAAGTGGGTGAATTGCCTTAGATCTGTGGTCGGCTTGCCAGTTTTGTCCCTTTTTTCCCCCATAGAGCAAGGGAGGGGGAGGGAGAGGGATCAAAACAGGGGCAGGAAAAGCACAAGGGATGGTGGTGATGGATCACGGGCGCTGTGGTTGTGGGAGAATCATGGGGACTACACAGGACGGAAGAAATCAAATACTGTCCAAAAATTAACAATGATATAAGAAAATAAATAAATAATTTAAATTTAAAAAAATACGTTGCCAAAAATAAATAGGTAAATAAACATATGGATGAACTGCATGGTTTGTGAATTATACTCAGTTAAGCTGTTGCCAAAAAAAAAAAAAGGTAGATGGGGGACTATCAACAAAGCCATGGATATCTATACATGGGTATTTATATATATATATATATCTCTATATATATCTATAGGATGATCCCGTGTCTGAATCCTGTCTCTGCTAGGTACTAGCTTATCTGGGATGAGTTATTTAACGTGTGGGTACCTGGGAAATGCAAAAACTGGGTCACAGCTACCGCTGCGTTGCAAGGATGAAATGGTTAATGTATGTGAATGCTTTAATATGTAAATTATGGACACGTTTGGAATGGTGCCCAGCCTGGAAAGAGCGAGGGATGTGCCTGCTGATTTCTGCTCCTGTCACAACCCACCGCTGGGCCCAGGTGGCCGGATCTCCAGCCTCGCATCCGTTCAGCTTTTAAATAAGTCCCAAATCCCATCTCCTTTGTCGGGAAGCCTGCTCACAGGGACGTGAGAGGCAGTAACCAAGAATTCGCACAGCTGTTTCAAGGTCACTGGGGCGGCGACGGGGGCAGCCAGAGGGCAGAGGGCAGAGGTGGTGCTGGAATGGTGAAGGGGGCGCACCACCTTTCCCTGCACAAGTGCGCTGGCGGCAGAGCCAGATGCTGCCAGCTGTCCCCTCTGCTCCCACCTGCTCAGCTGGGCGCAGAGCAGTTTGGGGGGCAGTCGAGTCTAGCCACCTGGGGGAGGCAGAACAAGGTCCACATTCCAAGTCCTGGAACCTGAGAATGTGCCCTTACATGCAGGTGGGAACCAATGAAGGCTCCCTGAGGTGGGGAGACTCTCCTGGACTAGGCAGGGGGCCCCACAAGGTCACCACAAGGGTCCTTCTAAGTGGAAGAGTGAGGCAGGGTGCTGAGTCAGAAACCACGTGGGAGAGAAGCAGAGGTCAGAGTTGGACACTTGATGGCAGGGGGGGCCCTAAGTCAGACCCCACCCAGTATCATCCTTAGTGATGATACTGTTAGAGCCCATCATCCTTGGGAAGATGAATTTTGTGTTGTTTTGAGCCAGTAAGTTTATGATAATTTGTTACAGCAGCAACAGGAGACAAATACCGACTTTTACCCTCAGTTGTTTATTTGTTCTCTAAAGAAACTAAAGATGGGGCCTCCCTGGGGGGCGCAGGGGTTAAGTCTCAGCACTATGAAGTTATTACCAGCCACTGCAGCACGAGTTCGATCCCCGGCCAGGGAGCTGACCCACAGGGCGCAGCAGACATCTCCTGTCTCCCGCTGCTCCCCTCAGCAGTGTACTTCCGATCTGCCTGTTCTGCTCCTCACTCTGTCTCTGGTGAATCCACTCACCACCCCACTGCACCTCTGGCCTGCACCCCAGTTCTTGTATGCAAAAATAAAAATAAATCTTAAAAAAAAACAACACTAAAATTGATGCTGAGGGAGCCTATTCTTGCTGGTAATAGCTTCATAGTGCTGACAGTGAAGAATTTAATCCTGCCACTGAAAAAGGCTCTTCCAGGAAGCCGGCCCAGATTGCTCGCATGCTTGGCCTTCTCTCAGCATCAACAGTTTTCAAACTCCCGACACTGGCCTCCAAGGTCCCACACAATCAGGCCCTGCGTCTCCCTAACCTCGTCCTTCTGCTCTCACTCCGCTCCAGCCACGCTGCTGCTTCGTGTTCCCCAAACTCACCAAACTCATGCCTACCTCAGGCCCTTTGCACTTGCTGTGTCTTCTTCCTGGGTTGCCCCTCCCCTAGATCTCTCTGTGGCTGGCACCTACCCTTCATTCAGATCTCACCTCCTCAGGGAAGCCTTCCTGAATTGCCTTATCTATTGGACTGCCACCCTGACCAGTCTCTTTCATCTTGTCATTTTATTTCTTTCATGGCATTTATCATGAGCTGAAGTTTTTAAAACATAAAGAAAAAAGCCTGTCTCCCCACACCAGAATTGCACTGTTCCACAGAGCAGCTGCCAGCCGCATGGTCTGAACAGAAGCGTGCAGTGGGGGTTAAACATGCACTGGATTTTGAAGACCCAGGAGGAAAAGAAGAATGCAAAATGCCTCATTAATAACTTTTTTGTAACTATGCGAGGTGAAAAAGTTAACTAAATGTGTTCTGATCACTTCACAACATATACATACTTCAAATTGTGTTGCTGCACACCTAACATTATTAGTACAGTGGTCTATGTTAATTACGGCTTCGTGAAAATTATTTACACTGATTCTGTGTTGACATAATATTCTGCATAGATTGAGTCTGATAAGGTGTTATTAATATTAACTCTTTGGTGCCTTTTCATTAATGTGACAATTCCCAGCACATTTCTATGGGGACTGCAGTCAAATCTGTGAGAACAAAGATCTCATTTGTTGTGGGCAAAGGTGTCTCCCAGAATAGTGCCCATCACACAGTAGGTACTCAATAAATGTTTGCTGAATGACTAAATAACACACACTGTTTACTCTCCATGCACCTGTGTCCACACAGCGATGATCTCTAAAGCTTCTTTGTGTGCATTTCCTCCCTTCTGTTTCCTACCCTGAGATGGGGAGCTGGCTTTCCCGTTCTGTGCGGTGCCCGTGTCACCTAAGAGGGTACTTTGCACGGGGTGGCCCATCAACAGGTGCAGGCTGAGAAAGCAGGGGGCTGTGGCGACACTGGGCTGGGTCTGAGTGATGAGCACAGGGGCTGTGGGGGAGGAGGAGAGCGAGTGAGGAAGGAGCGAAGGAAGGAAGGGATAAGGCGAATGCAATGCCGAGAAGATTTCTGTGTGAGTGACACCCTGAGAGTTCCTGAGGCTCCAGGAGAGCCGCGGGAGGACACAGGGTTGCGGTGGGCGAAGACGCCCTGTCCGCTGGCTGAGGAGCGGTCAGCCTCTGTGTTTACAAACAAGCCCTGGCTCGGGACGCTGGTGTTTACTTCCTGGCTGGCAGCGCTACAGAAGCGACAAGTGCGCTGGCCGGAAACCCACCGACTGTGGGCCTGGCGCCGCTGTGGTTCCCATGGGTGCCACCAGCCTGCGGCAGTAGGGCTACAACGCCAGGGCTTCTAGGTGTTCTGGGCTAAGCCCCTTAGATCCTGTCAAGCTCTCTCTTCCTCCCTGGGTCTCTGGGGGGGGGGGGGGTCACTGTCCTCAGGGGCTAGATTCACACCCCTCGTCTATGGGGGCTGTAGGGGGGATGAAGAGGTCTGAGGTGGTGTCTGAGGTAACACTGAAGGGCAGGGGCTCACTTCATTTCCAGAAAAGAATAATATCATCGAAGCCCTTGACATGGGTTAAATCTCCTTAGCCCCTAAGAGGTGGCCACTACTCTGGTCACCCCTGACCTGTGAGCAAACCAGGTCCAGAGAGGCTAAGTAATTTACCCACGGCCACACCGCTTAAAGGTGGGATTAGAAGTCAGGCGTAAGTCCGGAGAACTGCCCTTCCTCTGTGGGGTGGCACAAGCCTGGAAGCACCTGGGAAGGGGGGCTGCCAACGTCAGCCTGTGACCCCCCCCCCCAGTGAAAGCACAAAGGCGACAGTGAGCACTAAGACCCCTGTGGTGGGCTTGCCTCTGCCGGGCACTGTCTGTCTGCTCCCTTCACAACCCTCCGAGATGGTTCTACTATGGCCTCCGTTTTACAGTGGAGGAAACTGAGGCAGAGAAGCAAAGTGTCTCGCCCAAGAGTGGCAGGGTCTGAAACCAGGCCATCTAGCAACCAGGTCCCTGGGAATCTTGGCCTTGATTACAGGGTTGGGGCACTTGTGAGCTCCCAGTGTGATCCTGGAAATGTTACCTAACACTGGGCACTTAAGTTTCCTTCCTGTCCCCAGGACACAGGGACCTGTGTGACAAATACAGTCAAACCTCCAAACGCCAGTGCTCTTAACCGGCCACAGCCACGGTGAACACAGTCTGGGCTAGTTACCTTGAAAATACAAGGATCTCAAAGTACACGTTACTGTGTACTCACAGTACAGCGCATTACTGATGCGCTGCCAGGGAGGTTCAGAGAGGCCAAGAGTATTTCCTGAGGCCACACAGCATGCTAGGCCCCCTGCTCAGACACCCTGGCCCCCCAAGGAAAGGCGTTTCCTCCCATTCTGAGTCTGGAAGGTCTGATAGGAGCTTCCCTGGGCTGAGGTCAGGGCAGGAAACCGTATGTCTCCCATTTCCTTCTCCAGGCACCTTGTCTGGACGAGTCCACAGGGAAGCTTGTACTCTGGCCAAGGCTTAGCCAACCAGCCCCAAATCAGCTCCTTCCCCCAGTTCAACTTGAATCACCTCCAGCCTCCACTGGGGCTGGTGCGCTCACAGCACTAACTTGGGACCTATCCCTCCCTCCCACTCTGACCCTCTGCTCTTCCTGTGGGAAATGAAGACAATTCCGACTTCACGGAGGATCAAAGATAAAATAAGGAGGGGAAAAGCACTTCAGACCTCAGGCTTGTAAAGGAGAAGGAAGCCTGGAAAGCAAATTGCAAAGAGGAAGCCAGAGACTGGGGGGGTCACTGTCCTCAGGGGCTAGATTCACACCCCTCGTCTCTGGGGGCTGTAGGGGGGATGAAGAGGTCTGAGGTGGTGTCTGAGGTAACACTGAAGGGCAGGGGCTCACTTCATTTCCAGAAAAGAATAATATCATCGAAGCCCTTGACATGGGTTAAATCTCCTTAGCCCCTAAGAGGTGGCCACTACTCTGGTCACCCCTGACCTGTGAGCAAACCAGGGCCAGAGAGGCTAAGTAATTTACCCACGGCCACACCGCTTAAAGGTGGGATTAGAAGTCAGGCGTAAGTCCGGAGAACTGCCCTTCCTCTGTGGGGTGGCACGCGCCTGGACCGGGCACAAGACTCGGGTCTCCTTCCCGCCCCCACCTCCCCCCTCCGCAAGGGCTCCTCTCTGCCCTGTCCGCACCTCTGTGCGCACCTCCAGCGCCCAGGGGCCCCACTGCCTGGGTGGGCAGACGGAGGCGGCTGCCCACCTTCTGGTGCTTGCGCTCCTTCTCGATGCGGTCCATCCTCTCCAGGCGCAGGCGGTCCAGCTCCAGGCGCAGCTCGTCCAGCTCGGGCGCGACGTGGTGGCGGCTGACCAGCACCTCCAGGATCTCCAGGACGCGCACGACCTTGGGCATGAGGCGCGCGATGGCCTCACAGCCGTGCTGGTCGATGACCCGCTCGAACTCGTGGCCCACGAGCGACGCGATGTCGTACACGTCCATGACGGTCAGCTCCGCCACGTTCTTCTCCAGCGCCGACTCCGCGGCCGGCGGCGACCCGGGGTCCTCCTCCATGGCCCCCCGCCAACTAGTGCAACTCCCAAACTTGCGGCGGTCGAGGGCAGCGCCCGGCTGGGCCCACCTCGCGCCGCCGCCGCCCCGCGCTCAGCGGGCCCTCCCGCGGGGGCGCACCGGGCGGCCGGCCCGCGGCGGCATAGGCGGAGGCGGCGGGCCGGGAGCGGGCGGTCAGCGCGCGGGGTGCGGGTCTGGGCGCCCGATTCGGCCCGGAGCCTGCTCCCCAATGGGAGGCGGCGGCGGCGGCGAGGAGGGCGCGCGCGTGCGCAGGCCCGCGGCGCCTCCCAAGTTGGGAATCCGACTTGGGCGCAATGGAGGCGCGAGGTCTAGCGGGAGCGGGGGCCCCTCGCCCCGCGGAAACAGCCGCGGCCAGAGGTCTGCCCCGCGCCGGGGCGGGAGGAGGCAGGCGGCCGCGGCTCCTTTGGGAAACTTTGGCGGCTGCGAGGCCGGGGGCCGGCTCCCCCCGCGGGGATGCCGCGCGCCCCGCCCCGATCCCGGCCTGGCGAGGGGCGCGCCCGGCTCCTGCCGCCCGAGGGCGCCCTGGGGTCCTCACGGGCTCAGTCGCCGCAGCACCGCCCAGGCCTTCCTTTCCGACCCCACCCCCGGCGGCGCCCCCCGCGCGTCCGGACGCGCCGCCCCCTCCCCCGGCCGGGCCCCGGCTCCTCCTCGCCACTCGCGCCCGGGAGGGGTCCAGGCGCGCCCGGAGGAGAGGGGCGGAGGCGGCGGCAGCGACGCTGGTCGCTCCTGACGACTCGCTGCGTCTTGGGGGGATGGGGGTGGCCAGGCGTCGGCGAGGAACGGAGGGGTCAAGAGGTGGACCTTGGGAGGGGCCCTCCTGCGGAGGGAGCGAGGGCCTCCCCGCCCGCCGACGCTTCCCGCCGACCGGGACACCGGCGGACCTGGCGGCGCCGGGCCCTGCGCTCCAGTAGAGGCGCCCTGGCGGGACCGAAGGATCGAGGGTCCTCTGTCCCCTAGGCCGCGCAGCCGCGCCCCGGAGCCGCTGCCTGTGACATAAACGCCACTTCACAGTGGAGGCGAGGCCGGCTTTGGATCTTAGCACCAGGAGCTTTCTGGCCCCAAACCCTCCATCCTTTTGCGCCTGCTAATTCTGCTTGTCCATCAGCTCGCCCTCCGCGGAGAGCCCCTCCTGAACCCACTCTCCCCAAAGCCCCCCACCCCCAGCCGCCTCCTGTGCCATCAGGCCATGAAGACAGTAAAATCCTCAGCGTCCTTGTAGCTATAAAGCCCACCCAACCTGGCACATACTGATTCAAACTTACAAAGTTTATAGAGAGTCTTGCGCGTTTGCTCTATACCGACTTTGGGAATACACACTGCTCCCCATGCGCCAGGCATTATTGCAAGTGCTCAACCACTATTTCCTCCTGAAACTTAACTCCACCAGTAAAGAAAGAGGGCCACTGGGGTCTCCAGAACCCCAAGGGGCTCTGTGAGGGGTCCCACTGGCCAGCTATACTCAGCAGAGGCGCGTGTCCCTCCCAGGCTTAGCAGAGCTGGCACATCAGTGCATGTGTAGAAGCAGAGTCCAGGGTCTGGCTCTCTTATCACGGAGAAGACAGTAGAGAGACCTGCAAAAATACCGAACAATATTCTCAATTTGGGGGGGTTTGTTTTGGATTTTAGAGTTATTGGTATTTTTATTAAAAACATTGTTTAAATGTAACATGTCTATCATTTTTAAATGACCACACTTAAAAGCCATCCGTTTAATCTTTTAGTGACACCGATAGGTAGAACTCACCTAGCAAAATCTCTCTAGGGTCATCGATGGTTTTTAGGGGCGCTCTCTGAAAAGGGTCTTGGATATTAATATTTCAGAACGACTGCTTTACATCATCCCACGATTCCCCCATTATCCCTATTTTACAAATGAGGAAACTGGAGCACAGATACGTCAAAGAACTCATTCAAGGCTAGGCAGCTGGTAAGTGTAAAGCGGGGTGGCGTGGGGTTGAGGGGGAACTGTGCACCCCATGAGCTAGCTATATGACTGATAATCCTCAGCCTAAGATGAGGACAGCAAGGAATAGGGAGGGCATTAGCTTCTGTAACGACTGTACCGACTCACCCCAAACCAGGTGACTTAAAACAGCAGTAACTTCCTCAATGATCCTTCTGGAGGCCAGCAGCCTAAAGTCAGAGTGTCCACAGGGCCACACTGCCTCTGTGGGCCGAGGGAAGGTCCTTCCTTGCCTTTTTCAGCTTCTAGCTTCCTTAGCTTCTGACCGATCCCTCCAAACTGTCTACACACAGCCTTCTCCTCTGTCTCTTATTAACAACACTGGTCATCAGATTCAGTTAAGTCTGGTGGTTGAGGGGCCTCCCTGGTGGCGCAGGGGTTAAGTCTCAGCACTAGGAAGCCATCCGCAGCCACTGCAACACGAGTTCAATCTCCAGCCAGGGAGCTTCCCACAGGGCGCAGCAGACCTCTCCTGTCTCCCGGCTGTTCCCCTCAGCAGTGTGTTTCAGTGGATCCGCCTGTTCTGCTCCCTACTCTGTCTCTGGTGAATCCTCTCACCGCCCCATACCTCTGGCCTACACCCCAGTTCTTGTATGCATAAATAAATAAATCTTAAAAAAAAAAAGTCTGGTGGCTGAACTTCCAGAACTTTTCTGCATTCTCTTCTTGATCCAGTCACTGAGCAGTTGTGTGACCCTGGGCAAGTCACATGACCTCTTGGTGCCTCATTGTCTCCCTGCAAAATGGGATCACAGAGGAGAAGGTGGTTGTTAATAAAATGACCATGTGTGCCGGCACACAAAGACGCAGCATGTTGCAGAAGAGTTAATTTTTATTATTACTGTCATTAAGAAACTGGAGGAGACAGCTGGGCGAAGATGTTCCCATACAGCTGACTGCCAGAAATGTGGCCCTGGAACGCAGGACTAGAGCAGACGCGATAGGACCTGACTGACATTCATTCATCGAGGAAACACTTTGCTGTGTGTGTGCCAGGGACGATGCTAAACCTGTGGGAGGTGGGAATATACAAGTCAGGGCTGTTGCTCTTGTGGGAAACAGACAGTAAATAAGAAACACCAAAAATAAACGAAAAATTACTTGTCCCCCCCCCCAAAAAAAAAACCCAAAATTCCAAAATTCAGGTAGAGCAGGAGGGGGTTGAGAAAGGGGAGAAGAATCAAAAATGAGTGTCACAGGAACCAGGTGTGTTAGCACACTTCAATGGCAAAATGTGTTTCTTGGCTTTTTTAAAAAAAGATTTATCTATGCATACAAGAACTGGGGTGAGGGCCAGAGGTATGGGGGTTGGGGGGTTGAGAGGATTCACCAGAGGCAGAATGGAGAGCAGAACAGGCAGATTGACTGAAACACACTGCTGCTGAGGGGAGCGGCGGGGAGGCAGGAGAGGTCTGCTGCGCCATATGGGTCAGCTCCCTGGCCGGGGATCGAACTCGTGCTGCAGTGGCTGCAATAACTTTATAGTGCTAAGACTAACCACTGCACCACCGAGAGGCTCCGGTTCTTTTTCTTTTTTAAGGCTTAGTGAATTGCCTTTATTAAAATGAAGGAAGTTTGATTTGAATGTTTGTTTGGATACAACCTGCATGAACTAACATCCACCCTCTCACTGAGCACATTAGTGGGTACTTGGTGCACGTTAACCTCAGTTGCCCTCGGTGCACTCTTAATGTCGGGGATTTGCCAATCACCAAACTTAGAAAGGACCTAGCAAGATGTTGAGCAGGAAACAATTTGTGACGTATTGTGGAGGGCATGCAAATTTGGGCCAGAGCTGAACTGCTGGAAAATAGAAAGGGAATCAATGGTGGCTCCACTAGGGGGCCCTTTTTCCACCCATTCCACACACAACACTCAGCCTCCCCTCCGAATGATTCAAACAACTATTTGAAGACAATGGGCTCCTGCCACATTCATCAATAAAATGATATAGTGTCTGTGAGTTGCTTTAAAGTAACCAACTGGAAGGGTGAGATGGTTGGGGTCGTGGATGAAGTGAGGGCTGGCCCTTCGTTAACAATGACTGAAGCAGGGTGATGAGTGCATGGAAATTCACCATACTATCCGGCCTCCTGTAAGATAAGAGACTCTTCAGTCACAAAATTCTTTAAAATTTCAAACTACAGGTTTGAAGAAGTGGCAAAGTCCTGGCTTGCCTGGCTTGACCACAAGTCTGGCTTCTATCATGGTAGAAGAGAGAACTGATGCCATCCACAGGAACAGACGTTCTGGAGTGGAGAGAAAGGCCGAGTGGGTGCCGGGGACCACCCACAGTTAGGGGCAGGAGGAAAAGCTGGAGGCAGGTGACAGATGGTTCCTCATTCTGTGAGCCGCTGGGGCTGGGCGTGAGGCAGAGGGAAACTGGGATTTGTGGAAGGAGGAGTCCCTGCTTCCGGGAAAGGCAAGCCACAGGGGTCTGAGAAGCCACACCACGCTTAAAAGGCAACTTGGGGGCACTCACATGTAGCTGCCCTGTGCTGTGGCCACTGCCTGGGGCCCCCAGCTCACGTGTTGAGACCGTAACCCCAAGGTGGTGGTGTTAAGAGATGGGACTTTGGCCGGCTGTCAGGTCTTGATGGCCATTTTTAAAGATTTATTTATTTATGCACACAAGAGCTGGGATGTGGGCCAGAATTGCGGGGGTTTGAGGAGTCCCCAGAGACAAGAGAGGGGAGCCGAACAGGCGGATCTACTGAAATCCACTGCTGAGGGGAGCAGCGGGGAGACAGGAGAGGTCTGCCGCGCCATACAGGAAGCTCCCTGGCCGGGGATCGAACTCGTGCTGCAGTGGCTGCGGGTTGCTTGATTGCTCTGTATCTTTAACCCCTGCGCCACCAGGGAGGCCGGGATCAGTGCTCTTCTGAGCGTCTTTAGAGAGCTCTGCCGCCCCGGCCACACTGAGGACACAGCGAGAAACCAGCCTCCGCGAGCCAGGAAAGGGACGTCCTCTGCGGGCCCTGCGTGTCCCAGGGCCTTGATCTTGGGGCCTCAGGGCTGTGAGGAAAGAGCTACAAAGGCCCCGGTTACGGTGCTTTGGTTAGAGCAGTGTGAATGGGCCCTGCCGGACGCTGAGCGCCGACATTCTTCCGGAGCCCGAGTGGTCGCCCCCAGCTCGTCCTTGCCCTGGCCCCAGGTCTGGTCCCAGAGCTGCAGTTGGCCGCAGCCTCGCGCCCTCTCTCCCACACTCACCCCCTGTCCCCAGGCTCTGCTCAGACTCATCCTTCCTTGAGGCGCTCGGCACTTCTGATGCCACCTTTGCATCTTCAGACACCACAAATGTCCCACAAGACTTGTGGTCTGTCGTGCGCTGATTCTACTCGATTGCTTCTGTCCCCCCCACCCCAGCAGCGTGTGGGGCTCTGGTCAGGCACCCCAAAGGCATCTCTGCAAACAGAAGATGCAACCTCAGCCCCAGGGCTCTTTAACCCGCACTGGGCGCGCGTTTGGAATTTCAGTGTCTGTTTCTACCTGCAGAGGGGCCGCGGGGAATGCTGGGTCCGTGTGGGCTTTCCATCCGGAGACCCTGGGCCCGCCGGTGCTTCCTGCTTCCAGGGGCTCGCCCGCTCCAACGGGTTGGCTCCTAGTGAAAGAAAATGTTTAAAGAAAAATATGAAAAGGGCAAAATAAAATAAATCACCACTGCCTCTGCATGGGTCCCCTAAAAAAACCGAGCCGGAGGCAAAGTTTATAAGCTAAGGCTTTACTGGAGGGGACAGACCCAGCGAAGCGAGTGGAAGGGGAGAAGGGGAGCGAGGCAGAAAAGGCGGGAGAACAAGTTCAAGGGGGAACGTTACCCAAGTTGGCCCAGCTTCATGAGAACCCCTGCGATTGCGGGGTCTTACAGGTCTCTGGGGGGACCCTGCCCATTTGCTCAGGTGGGGGGCTTGGGGGTGCTGCGGGGACTGTGATTTATCTGCCTACTCTTCATATCCCTCATTAGTCCTCTCTGTGGGACATTCACTGTCCCCTACTTCCAGGAAGCTCCTCTGGTGAGGCTGGTTTTGGGGTGCTCTGACTGAGGTGACTGCATTGCCCAGGGTTTGGCAGCTGAGGGAAGCGTGAGCGGTGGTTGATGTTGTTTGTGGGCAAGTATCCGCTGGGTGGGGTGGGGGCGGGGAGGATGAACAGATCTGGTCAGCCATCCCATAAGCCACCTATTCAGAAAATCAGGCATTCACTAGAATTTCCCTCATCTCATGTCCACTCTCAGGGAACTTCAACTGACAGTGTGGTCCATGCTCTTCTCCAGCTCTTCCTGAGACCAGACATGCATATCTGGACATACCTTCATTTTTCTCAGTGAAAGCATGACATACGGATTAGCGTGTAATTTGCTTTTTTCAGCTAATAATACCCTGTAATCACTTTCAGCTCGGCATCCATAGACCTAGCTCATTCTTTTATTTATTTTTTAAGCTAGATAATACCTGCTCATTCTTTTAAATGACTGCCTCAGTTTGTTTTATGGACGTACTGAAATGTTCTGGATCACTGCTCCCTGGGTAGACGTTCATGCTCTTTCCCAGGCCGGGCTATTTTGATGTCTGTTGCTGTGCAAATCAATATGGATTTTCGGTTCTTTCGGCTTTGTGAGAAGAGAGTGGCCAGCACTTATTACGTCCTCATTGGCCTGGTGTCTCCCTTCCTGCTTATCAACTGTGCAGAGAGCAGGAGGCTGAAGGCCAAGCCCAAGGGCTGCAGGGCAGAGCCGGAATGAGCAGGCGGGGTCTCCCCCTGCAGCCACGCACCATTCTCAAACACAGTTTCTCTGGTGCTGTTTTCTGATTTCAATCCTTTCTGCGATTTCCGCTGCTCTTTGTGGGCTGGGCAGGCAGGACCCTTCCTTCTTCTCCACATTTCAACCACACTAGATCTTTTCCCATTTTCGAACTTGCCCAAGTCAGAACCCCAGTACAATGTACAATGGTGTTAGGAGAACACCTTGGAAAATGGTCGGTAGCTACAAAACCTAAACAGATACCTACTCTATCACTTTGCAGTTCTAACCCTATGTTTATAACCAACAGAATGAGAGCAAAAAAGTCCATAGCAGTTTTACTCAAATTTGTCCCAAACAGGAAATAAACGGAATGTATTTTCAGTCTGCATGATGATTTTTTCATTCAAATTGCTGCGTCTACTGATGGATTTCCTTTTTCAGTGCTGAGTAGTATTCCATGGCATAGGTCTGCCACAATTTGTGGATCTATTCACCTGTTGCTGAACATTTGGGTCATTTCCTTTTTCTGCCTAATTCTGACTCCTGCGCTCTTTGGGGAGAGGCAGCCTGAGTCAGGAGGCAGCAGGAGACAAGCGGGACCAGGAGTTGGGGTCTAACCGCGTATGCTGCTGTCACCCGAGCGCTGGGTCACGCTGTGCCTGGGGCGGTGCTACCTCTAGGCTTTTCAGCTGCAGCATTGAATAATCTTTAGGAATTTGAAAACATGCATCGTGGCAGATGTCTGCACAACGCTGTCAGTATCACTGAAATCACTGAATTGTACACTTTAAATGTGTAAATTGTACAGTGTATAAATCACACCTGAATAATGCCAAAATAAAATTATACAAGATAAAGACTATGATAGAATCACAAACAGGGTTTTACTAAAACCCAGTGTAAGAGTAGCTCATCTGTCTGCGGAGAAAGGGAGGCTCTGAGAAGCTGAGGAGACTCTTACAGGTAAGCTCGGAAAGACCTCCCAGAAAGAAATTGAGTGTGAGTCTTTAAATGAAAGAAAAGGGGCCTCCCTGGTGGCCTGGGGGTTAAGTCTCAGCCCTATCATGGCTACTGTCTGAGTTCGATCCCCAGCCAGGGAGCTGACCCATATACCCTGTCTCGCCCACTGCTCCCCTCAGCAGTGTATTTCAGTCAGTCCTCCTGTTCTGCTTCCCCCTCTGTGTCTGGTGAATCTTCTCATCCCTTGCACCTCTGGCCTACACCCCAGTATGCAAAAAAATAAATAAACGAAAGACAGGGCTAAGAGTTTTGATAGTATTTTCTGGTGCATGAAGACACACTCTCTCTTCTGGCACTGCCAACTGATTTCAATCACACCACCGATGAATTGAGCTAAATTGTTTCCTAACATCTACAGTACAGAGCCCGCTTGTCAAACATCTCCAAATGGGCTGGGGATGTCTCTGCAGTTACGATGCTTCTTGTTTGGTTTTCCAGAGTTTGAGAAAACTCTTCCACCACTCAAAATAGTTTAAGCAAAAAACCCAAACAAACAATAAACATAAATAAGAAATCCAGGATGTCAGCTTCAGACACAGCTGGATGCAGGGGCTCAGGGATGTCACCTGACCTCTGCTGTTCTCTACCCTCAGCCTCGCGCACCATGCTGACGTCACCAGTGTTTCATCCTACCGGTTCAATAATCTCAGACAACTCAGTGAATTTTCATGGCACATCAGCTTGGGACATGTGCCCACCTGTGGAAAAGCTTAGAGCTGGGGGCGGGGCGGGCAGTCCACCTGGGTGGCATGGGGCAAGAGAGGACAGAGGGAAATCCTCAGGGTCTTCTTACAGGGGGGAGAACAGATACTGACCAGACCAGACCAGACCCAAAACATCCATAACTTAGTTTGGGACCAAGAGGTTTGCTCACACTGTCGAAAACGGCCACCTAAAAAGCTGCTCCGAAGGCCTTTTTTAATCCTTCAGCTTCATCTTTATAATCAGGACTATCCTTTTCTTCTCACTTCCTGTTCTTTAAGCATTGTTCCTCCCTCTCCGGGAACACCCTCACAGCGGATCCTGTTATCAAGAATGCCCTGTCCATACTCCTTAGCATTCTCCTCTAGATTAGCCGGTCAGCCTGTAACTGATTACTTCCCGGCATTGTTCCCCGTGTGCACGCAGAGCCAGCACCAGTGGGATCATGCGACCCAGTCTTCACATTCAGGAACAGCCTGACATTTAGGTTTTTCCTTTTTACAGGGACTAACAGACACTCCTCTGTTGATCAGAAGACATAGATCACCTCACTACGTCCCATGACTAGGCCACCCCAGCTGTCCTGCGAGAATGAACAACTTGGACAAACTCATCAGTCACCTTGTGAACACCACAGCTACGCCATATTGTATTTTTCACACTCAGTGTTAGCATCAGCAGGTCCCCATTGGTTTGCTCCTTAAGGTTTTTGTTATAAACAATGACGCTATGAATCTTTTTGTACACACACCTTTGGGGATATATTCGTGGATCCTATAGAAGATTCCTAGAAGAAATTTGCAGGTTAACGTCTTTATAGATAGGACCAAAGTGTCCCACATGTTCCCCCACCAACACTGTATAACCTGTTTCCCCACCTCCTGTCACTGAACCTGTCCCAGGTTTAAGTACTGCCAACCGCATGGAGAAAGAATGCTGATGTCTTCATCACTTGGACAATTTTTAAAAAAGATTTATTTATTTATGCATACAAGCTTGGGGTGGAGGCCAGAGGTGGGGGGTGAGAGGATTCACCAGAGAAAGAGTGGGGCACAGAACAGGCAGATCTACTAAAGTACACCGCTGAGGGGAGCAGTGGGCGAGACAGGAGAGGTCTGCTGCACCATGTGGGTCAGCTCCCTGGCTGGGGATTGAACTCGTGCTGCAGTGGCTCTGGATAGCTTCATAGCGCTGCGACTTAACCCATTGCACAACCAGGGAGGCCCCACTTGGACAATTTTAACAGCAGGTCACTGCTTTCATAGGCTGTACATTCACACAGTGGAATACCATTTGATAGTTATCTATAGCTGAGTCTATTTGCAGAGGAATATAAAAAAATCCAGTGAATCATCTAAATGTTGACTCAGCCTGCATCACCACCACCTATTTTAAGAGACTACATGTTCTTGGTCGTAAATTTTGGCTGGTTGTAATGCCCAAATGGTAGTTCTTCTGGAGGAAGCAGTTCTTCCTCACCGCGGGACTACATTTCCCAGCCTCCTTCAGGGCTACAGTCATGTGACCAAATTGTGACACCCTCCTGCCCCCCAGCAGAATATGCACTGACGAATGCTATGTTCCACTTCTAGGTCTGGTCTTTTGTGAGAAGCATTAAGAAAGAGGTGCTCTCAGGGCCTCCCCGGTGGCGCAGCGGTTGAGCGCTGTGCTGTGGAGCTGTCGGCAGTGCATGATGCGAGTTCGACGCCCAGCCGGGGAGAATCCCACATGGTGCGGCAGACCTCTCCTGCCTCGCCCGCTGCTCCCCTCAGCAGTGTACTTCTGATCTGCCTGTTCTGCTCCCCACTCTGTCTCTGGTGAACCCTCTCGCCGCCCCACGCCTCTGGACTGTACCAGCTTGTATGCATAAATAAATAAAATCTTTAAAAAAAAAAAAAAAGAAAGAGGTGCTCTCAACTGTTGTGTTGCCAGGTTGCTGGGATATAAGCATAAGACACAGCTGCCACTGCCCATCCTGCCACCACGTGGGAAATCTCGCCTGAGAATGAAGCCACCGCATGGGCACCTGATTCAGCCAGACACGACCATCTACCCCTGTGTGGTTTAAGCCAGGTGGAGGTCTCCTAGGACAACCCTCCGCAGCCTTTCCACAGCCTCACTCACTCTTCCTGGGGAAGGATCCCCTTCATCCGACAGCTCAGCTGGGACGGACAGAAGCGACATGTCCAGCCTAGAGGGGCCCCCTTTCTCCTGAGAGACAGTTCGTCTGTTCCCTCCCACCATACGCTTATCTGATTTGGCTCTGCCATGCAGCGAGGCCCACTCTGCCCTGAAGTGCCTGCAGCTGGGTGGCAACAGCCTTTGAATTATATGCGCCAGTAGCCAAACCAGCCGTGCCTACCTTTATAAACCACCTTCTCCAACATTCACTTCTAATTAATCAATGATAACATTTACATGTTCCATCTTCCTTACTCTTTTGTCTTATTTCCCACTGGGTTTATAATTTGGATTTATGATTGTATCCATCAGAAAAGAGAATCCACTTCAGGTCTTTCCAACAGAAAAGGTTCAATGCAGGAAAACGGTTAACGAGGTTAACCATTAGTTATGTATTGTTGTATAACAAGTTACCCCCAAACTTAACAGCTTAAAACAACAATCTCCGTATTTCAGTTTCTTCAGGGCCAGAATTCGGGAGCAGCTGGGCTAAGCAGTCTGGTAACAGGGTCCCTCACGGGCTGCAGCACAGACATGGCAGGGGCTGCCTCATCTGAAGGCTCGAGTGGGGCAGAAGCAGTCAGTTCCAGGACCGGTTGCTCCCCTGGTTGCGGGTGGGGGCTGTCCGCTCTCTCTCCATGTGGGCCTCTCCCAGCGCTGCCTGCGTGTCCTCTTGACAGGCCGCTGGCTTTCTCCAGAGGAAGTGATTGACGAGAACAGGGAGATGCCTTCTATGAGCTGGCCTCAGGAGTCACTGTCACATCTGCCTCATTCTCTGAGTTAGAAGTGAGTCAGCAAGCGCGGCAGCCTCCCAGCCCAGGGGGAGGGAACGACGCTCCACCTTTGGAAGGCGGGAGGGCTGAAGCATAGCCTGAAACCATTACAAGACGCCGCCATATTGCTGAGGAGCCAAACAAGGGCAGGCCAGACAACCCACAGGGTGATAACAGCGGCGGACACTGACCCACTGTGGCCTGGAGGGGCAAAAGAGGAAGTGGGGTTAGAGCACCCACGTGTCCGCCAGCGGGAAGGGGCTGGCGAGCGCGGTGTCCAGCCACCCACGGCCAGGCCTCGCCACAGGAGCGCGGCGCTGACAGGCCGCCCTGCGGGACGCAGACGTGATGCTGCGGGGAAGCCGGTCACGGGCAGGCGGAGCAGGGCGTCCCCCCAAAGGCACAGGGCGGCAGAGTGCGAGGCCGGGGTCTCTTGAGCTGCACAGAGCTGGTGGGGGTGACCGCAGATGCGCTGAGACCACTGACTGGGCGCTTTCAAAGCGGGAAACGTGTGTCTGCAAGTTTTATCTCCATAGAGCGGCGGGGGAAGGGAGGACACAGTCTTTTTTCCTGCCTCTCTCTGGCCACTGGGGTCTGGGGTCGACCCCTGGGGAGAGCGTCGTTCTCTCTGACCATCGGGCTGTGTTCGTGGCCCATGAGCTGACACCAGCGGTTGGGGTCCGTGCAAGGGCACATTTCCTGGGGTGACCAGCAAGTCCCGAGAGCCCGCGGATCTGTGTGTGTGTGTGTGTCTCCAGGGCCTGACACGCTGCTGAGAAGCACCTGTGAGCAAAGGTGACAAAGTGCTACAGGGAAAAACCTGGACAAAGGAGAAAAAGTGCCAAGCGGGGGACAGGCTTCTTTTCACATTTTGGTGGGTGGAGCTACTCTGGCCTCCTGTCCAACTTTTTTTTTTTTTAGGTTTATTTTTTATTTATACATACAAGTTGGGGTACAGGCCAGAGGCGTGGGGTAGCAAGAGGGTTCACCAGAGACAGAGCGGGGAGCAGAACAGGCAGATCAGAAATACACTGCTGAGGGGAGCAGCGGGCGAGGCAGGACCATGCCGCGCCATGCGGGATTCTCCCAGGCCGGGTATTGAACTCGTGTCACCGCTGCCAACAGCTCCACAGCGCCGCGCTTAACCACTGCGCCACCGGGGAGGCCCTCCTGTCCAATTTTTAGGCAGCACAGCTAATTGCCTTTTTAATATAAAAAGCAAATACGTGATGCCTCTGGCTGCCCTGGCCCACATGTTTGGAGTGCGCTCAGGCTCAGCCTCGCTCCTGGTCCTCATGCCGCTACGCTGTGCCTTCCTCACGGCAATGACCGATCCCTGAAGGCATTGGAATCCGGGTCCCCTGATATATATAATAACCCCATGATAGCCCATGCACTGGGTCCCCTAAGATGCCCGAAGTCGTATCTTAACTTCCTGCTAGTGGAGTGAGACTATTGAACCAGTTCAGAAATGACCATGAACGTCACTTAATTTCCAGACAAAAGAGCATTGTTCTTTACACTTTTTCTACAGGGCCGGGTGGCTTGGGTTGCTCGCCTCTGCAGGAATTATAAGCAGAAGGGGCCTCGCAGGGAAACAGAGGCGCGTGCGCGGGCTGGGGAGTCTGAAGGAGCAGGCTGTCGGCCGCAGTGACATTCCTGGAATAAGACGACAGAACGGAGGTGCTGCAGAAGCAGGGGTCTTGCCCCAGTCTGGAAGGTGGGGCCTGGGGGGACAGCTACCAGACCTCTTGAGTCACCAACACCTGGTCCTGGCCAGGGAGCTTCCAGCTGGAAGCTGCCGGTTTCTCCACACCTGAAGCAAGAGCTGACTATTGGGCCGCTACTGCCCCCTATGGGCCAACGGTCCTTGAACAGTTCTAGGGATTTGTCGGGCACATTCACAGACATGTGGCATCCCACCCTGGTGCCAGACACAGGGCAAGCCCGGCGTGTGGTGTCATTTGCTTCTTACAGGTAAGAAACTAAAGCTCAGGGAGGTTGCTGTGACAGCGATAAGGTCACAGGGCTATGTGCAAAACTAGGTGGTAACACCCAGCTCTCCTCACCCACAGGCCAGTTTAGAGAACTCTGTTACAGGCCATGCCTGATCTCTTGCTGCCCCATGGCCGAAGCACATCTGACAAGACAAGGGTCTAACAATTGAGGCCTTCTGGTAAATTACTACCGCTCAACAGCACTGAGGGTAAATGAAGATTGCTCTGGCTTTTGTGCCCTTGGCCTCTGTGGCTATAAAAGGTGGCATTGAATGCAAGAGGCGCGTGGGAGCGCGGGCTCAGGGTATGTGCACCTGATGGTGGACACCTGGAGTATGGTGTGGGTGTGCACACCCGAGCCTGGGGGCTGACTAAGGGAGGTGTCCCAGAGGACAGAGTGTGGCAGAGGACAGAAGGCAGACAGTGGCGGAACAGCTACGAGAAGGAGACCACGAGATGACACCAGAGAGAGTCCAAAGAGAAAGAGCAAAGATTGGCTGGGCGCTGGGAACCCTGCTAGCCTCTTGGCCCCCCAGCCCCTTAGCCTGCCCTGCGCCTGGTTGCTGGCACTACATCACAAATCCGCATGTAAGCACAGAGGAAGGAACTAGCATTTGGAAGGAGGATGTCTGGAACATTTCAAAGAGCAGTGGTGACCTTTGAATTGGGTGTTGAGGGATGAGTAGGAGTATGCCACGAGGTAAAGGGTGGGAAAAATTGTCCTAGCAGCTGGCAAAAGTTTAGAGGATGTGGATGAGGTAAAACTTTTTGTAGTTTAGGGCCTCCCTGGTGGCGCACTGGTTAAGCGCTGTGCTTTGGAGTTGTCGGCAGCCCAGCCATAACACGAGTTCTAGGCTGGCCAGGGAGATTCCCACATGGTGTGGCAGACCTCTCCTGCCTCACCCGCTGCTCCCCTTAGCAGTATATTTCCGTTGATCTGCCTGTTTTGCTCCCCGCTCTGTCTCTGGTGAACCCTCTTGCCGCCCCATGCCTCTGGCCTGTACCCCAGCTTGTATGCATAAATAAATAAATCTTTAAAAAAAAAAAAACTTTTTGTAGTTTAGGTACTACATACACAGAGAAATTAGGACTATCGGTTTAAGTATATAGCTTCTTGATGAAAAAAATATACTCAGGTGAAGATATAAAACATTTCCAACATGCCAAAACATTCTTTGTGTCCCGTTTCAGTCCGTACAATAGTCCCCTCTTAACCTTGGGGGATCTGTTCCAAGACCCCCAGTGGATGCCTGAAGCCATAGAAACTACCAGTCCATATATACTATGTTTTTTTCCCTTTACATCCGTATCCATGATGAAATCTACCTTCTACATTAGGAAGAGAAAAGGATTATTTGCCCCACTGATTTGCTCGGGGTATGCGGAGCAGCCACATAGCAACAGACTGTAACAAAAGTTACATGAATGTGGCCTCTCAAAATATCTTAACATGTGGTACTCACCCTTCTTCGGATGGTGTGAGATACAACGCCTGTGTGAGGAGGTGATGTGGGGTGAATGGCGTAGGCATCACACTATGGTCTTAGGCTCCTATGGACATTCTAACCTGTTGTCAGGAGGAAGATCACCCACTTCAGGCAATCCTGGATCACGCAGTTGTGAGGACGCCGCTGGCTGACATTGATGGTGAGGGACCCTCCAGAGATTTTTTTGGGAGAAGCCTTTTGGAGGAACACAGTAATAGGAAGTCGTCTTTTTAACTCGATGAAGTGTTGCTGCTGAGGCTGTAACCCTTACATGATCGTGCGGGTGACCTTAGTATATGTGCTGTTGAAGCAAGCACTGTGCGGGTGACTTTAATGCTGTGTTCTGTGCAAGCACGTATTCCATAATTTTGTCCTTTAATGTCAGTGAAATTGGAAACTTTGGCAAATTTTGGTAAAGTCCACATTGCTGGTCCTGCTTCAGGTTCTTTTTCCTCTTCCTCTTCCTTTGCAGATGACTCAATGAGTGCTTCCAATTCAGCATTTGTTAACACTTCTCGGTGGTCTTTCCTAGGCTCCTCCACCACACCAGGCTTCAGTCTGTGCCCCACAGCACTGTCCTTCCATGTTTGATGCCTGGGGCCTCCCTGGCACTTTTATGAATGTAGCTCCTATTGGGCATCCTTTTCCAGAAGAACCCAGCTTCGTCACAACTGAAGGCTTGCTCTGGATGGTACCCTTTCCCCTGCATCAACTTCTGCATCTCCTCTGGAAGCGTGGCTGCTGCAGCAGATGCAGCCTCTCCAGTCATCTTTGTATTTCTTAGTCCAAATCTCTTCCTGAATCGGTGTCACCATCCCTTACTAGCAGTAAACGGCTTTGTGTCGCCGAGTCAGGGGATCCCTTGCTGAAGTCCTCATAGAGGGTCAAGGCTTTCTGGCGTGACAGGTTGCCAGCCATCAGGACACCTTTTCTCTTCATTCCTGCATCCACAAAGGCAGTGCCCTTTCCATCTTAACCAAGCGCTTGTCATGCTCGGTGGCTGTCACTTTCGCAGTCTGCAGCGCCACATCAAAACTAGCACGAATTTCCTTTTCCTTCTTCATAGTTTCACGGATAGTTCTTACCTTAGGTCTGAGCAACCTCGGCACACGATTTATTTGCTTCCCTGATTAAGTCGAGAACTTCCACTTTTTCACTTACAGGGAGCACCTGACGGCTCCTCTGACACCACCGCTCCCGCGCTTTGGGGCCACGGTTAGGGGGGTGGAGGGTGGCGGGATCCCGGCAGGCGGACAGCGAGCAGGGGCGGCGACGGGCAGCGCCCACCTCGCGGACTCGGACAATGGGAGATGCCCGGCCCGCGTACGGGCGGGCGCGCGAGACTTCAGTCAGCCGCGCAGAGGGCGCGCGATTTAAAACGCAGGAAACTTTTCATGTCTGAATTTTCCTTTCTTTGAACTGCAGCTGGCCTGGGGTAGCGCGGGGGGAAGCCGCACGGCGGCTGAGGGGCCGGGGACGGGAAGCGCTCGACCTGCGCCGGCCTCTGCCCCGCGGTTTTCACCTGGTGAGCGGAAGCTACGCTCAAACAGCCCCCATCTGCTGTCCCCTCTACTCCCTTGGCGGCCTCCAAATCTTTCGCCATCTTTTTGGGCAACGCTAAGAGGGCACCGCCCTGGGAAGAGGCGGCTTCTTGATACTGTTGCTTTCTGGTGCGGTCTGAGTGAAACTCAGGTTGCACCCCAAAGAGGACAGATGAGCACGAGGGCTTTTGGTCTTTCCGAGCCACCGTTCGGATGAGGTCGCGCGGAGCCGCCGTGTCCCTCGGCGGCCGCCGTGCGTGCGTTACGTGGCAGCCGCCGGCGCCCGCCAATCCGCGGCGCCCGCATCAGCCCCGTCGGGTGGCGCAGCCGGAAGGGGCGGAGCTGAGGCGGCGGCGGCTGAAGAGGTAGTGGTGGCGGCGGCGGCTCTGGAGGCCGCAGTCCCGGACCTGGCTTGGGCCCCAGCCCCACCATGGTGACGCTCGCTGAGCTGCTGGTGCTCCTGGCCGCCCTCCTGGCCACGGCCTCGGGCTACTTCGTCAGCATCGACGCGCACGCCGAGGAGTGCTTCTTCGAGCGGGTCACCTCGGGCACCAAGATGGGCCTCATCTTCGAGGTGGCCGAGGGCGGCTTCCTGGACATCGACGTGGAGGTGCGGGCGCGCTGCCCGCGGCCGAGGCGGGGTCGCGCGCCGCGCGGGGGTTGGCTGCGCCCGGGGCCCACGCGGGGCCGGCGGGGACACAGGGCCCGCAGGCGGCTGTCCCGGGGCTGGGAGGGGCCCGGGCTGCTCCCCGCCCCGGCGACCCCGTAACGGCCCGCGGCCCGCCGGGGTTCCGGACTGCGGGAGAGCCGTGCTTAGGCCTTTGGGTTCTCTGCTTGACGGCGGGGTCCCCTCGGAACCTCTCGCCCGGCCTTGTCGGCCCGGCGCCGCGTGCCAGCCCCGGACCCCGCGGCGCTCCTCGGTCGCGGTGAGCTGACGGCGGGACTCGACCCGGGCAGCACCTGCGCCCCTTCTTGCTAGAATGAGAGTTGGAGCGCGGCGTGGACACGCGGGAATTAGGCGAAAGCTTTTGAGGAGAGCTGGGCAGGCGCTCGCGGGGTGCTTGTACCTCTCGTGTAGGGAGCTGAGTGTTTGGCACGCTGTTTGCACAGATCCCCAGCCGCCTCGTGAGCCACTAGGGGAGGGGTGGGGTGGGTCATGCCTTTGGAGGGTACCGATTGCGGTGAAGTGTTTGGGGGAACTTTTAAGAAACCAGCTGTCCCTAAATTTCCTCCTGAATGTTTTTTAAACCACAAGGATTCGCCTGTAACATTTTCTGGAAACCAGACGTCACTAATATTTAAGTTTTCTTGGCAGCATGGTTAATGGGTTTAAGGATTTTCTGATTGGTGATGAACATCAGCAGAGCTGAGTGCAAATCTCACAAAACAAGTGAAGTCCAACAAGAAGGGAAGAGTGGGCGGGAGTGGCTGTTAAAATTAGCTAAAATCTCCAAGCTCAGCGAGCCCAGTCTCCGAAGTTTTAAGGTGGCTGGACTTTTATGAAGAAACTGACTGGACCAAGGCCTAACAGCTGATTTGTAGCTAACTGTCCTGATTTCCGGCCTGCTCCTTTCCCTTAAACTTGCAGTCATCTCAGATGAAGCAGATTCCTTCACTAGCTGCTGGTTGTCAACCAGGAAATGTAGCTGGATCAACGTTCTTATTTTTATTTATTTTTAAAGATTTATTTATTTATGCATACAAGCTGGGGTACAGGCCAGAGGCGTGGGGTGGCGAGAGGGCTCACCAGAGACAGAGTGGGGAGCAGAACAGGCAGGTGGATGGAAACACACTACTGAGGGGCGCAGCGGGCGAGGCAGGAGAGGTCTGCTGTGCCATGTGGGAATCTCCCCTGCTGGGCATCACAGCGCAGCGCTTAACCACTGCGCCACCAGGGAGGCCCAACATTCTTAGTTTTAAAGAGATTTTTTTCTTGTTTTGATTTTACCAGTTACATGTCCATGTGTTTGAGGGTGGTATTAGCCACTTGGAAACAATCTGTAAGGGGTAGTTTTTTTTTTTGAGGGATTTATATTTATGGACAAGAAGGCCGTCAGGAGTTGAGAGACCCTTGTGTCCACCTTGTTCCCTGTGTGGCAGAACTGCAGCCCAAAGGGTTCTGTCACTAACTGAAGTGAAAGTTACACTTGTGAATAGAATATTCTACTGCCGTGGACACTGCTTAGGAAGTTTGCGGTCGTCATCTTTCTTGGTATCTCATCCATTTCTCTCTTGCCTCCAGATTACAGGGCCTGACAATAAAGGAATTTATAAAGGTGACCGGGAGTCCAGTGGGAAATACACATTTGCTGCTCACATGGATGGAACATACAAGTTTTGTTTCAGCAATCGCATGTCTACCATGACCCCAAAGATTGTGATGTTCACCATTGATATTGGGGAGGCCCCCAAAGGACAGGACATGGAAACAGAAGGTGAGACGAACATTCCAGAAGATTGATATTACCTTGCAGAGGTTAATACTAGTTTCTTACATCTTATTCTTCTGAATGGAGAATTTATTTGAAATTCTTTTCTAGCTTTACTCACTGTCTTTACAACCACAAACCTTTTGTGAAATGTACATTTTATTTATCCAAATCTTGTAATTAACAAAAAAGTTTCTGGAAGTTTGTGTTTATATTTCAGTTCTTTGCAGTTGTCCCTTCTTGTAAGTATGTAGGTTACATGTGACTTAGGGTGTTTGTTCTGTTATTTCGCTGATCCTGGTGTATACATATATACATGTAAATTTATATATATATATATTTTGTTCATTTGTATACGTGACTAGTTTAGCTAAACTTTTATTTGTGTGTGTGTGTTTATATCTTATACTTTCCTTTAGGTGGTGGAGACACCTGGGATGGTATGTTGATTGCTTTTTGACAGCATCTTGATTTTTGGGGGATATTTTTGTTTGCTGCTGTCTAATTTCTGCTTTTCTTTCTAACCTCAGTTTGTTAGCATGAGAGTGCCTTTTCTATTAATTAAAAAATAAACCCTACAGTTGATTAGATTTTAGAGTGTTCATTTTTTTTTATTGACAGGAGATATAGATGAGGTCATTTTAAATTAATCGCATTGGGAATACAGTGATTGACATTTGAGTGGTAAATCATACTTTGTTTTAAATGAATGCTGAAGGGTAGAAAGAGTCAACTATGACTGACAAGTAAGTCTTAATTAAACTTAGCTGATAGTGAACGGTGCTGTTGACCTAGTGGGAAGTAGCTGTGTTTCATCATTACTACATTTTTCTCCCTTGAAACTGGTTGGATATGAAATGCAGTTCTAGGTGTCCTGTCTAGACAAGGTGACAAGAACTGTCAGCCATATGTTGCAGTTAGGTTAATTTTTCTTCCTCATCAGACCAGCAGTGAACCCTGAATTGATTCTCCTGGATAAGTTACTTACAGGAGCCAGCTCCTTTGGTTTTTTTGTTGTTGTTTGCCGCTGTGAGTGTCAGGATTTTTGGAAGTAGCAGTTGAACACATTTCATACTGTCAGCATAACAACATTTGCCCTAGATGTTGAGCAATTTGTGGAGCACTTATATAAAAAGAAGGTGAAGTTTTTGTTAGGTGTTGACATCTATAGAATTTTGGAGTGACACTGCTTAGTGATTCTGATGCTCACTTTCAGGACTGTTTACAGTGTAGGGGTTGACAGTTCTCAATGAGAATTAGGCCTTTTGAAAGGCTTTGTCCCATCTTGTAAGTATGTAGGTTACATATTTCGGTGGTTTGTTCTGTTAATTTGCTAATCCTTGTACATGCCATACATGTATATATCTTTTACTTTTTGGAAATTAGTTCTTTTTAAATTGTTAGAAAATGTGGCTGATGAATGTGAATGTTGAATTTATTCTTAATCCTTTAACACAGTATCTAAAATTCTTGCTTTTGCTTGTCAATAGCAGTGACTGGCAGCTGTCAGATGAAGCCTTCCTCCAGAGCAGTGTTTCTGAAGGAGGATGAGGCTTTGTTATTTCATGGCTGGTGGTGGCCCTGTGGTGCATCAGACCACACGCAGGGTTGCTTGGTCCAAATGTCAGCTGAAACCCTGCTCTCTGGAAGTTTCATGTAGGGTATGATGAGTTTGTGAACTGCAATTGGTAAGGGGTGATTTGAAATTCTACCCCTTAAAATTGAAGGGATGCTTGGCATTTCTTTAGAAATTTAGGATTATCTGTGGCAACTTGGGATTCCAGATGAAGTCTAATTTTGGGCAGTGGTGAAGAAAATCTTTCACTGGCACTCTTCCCTATGGTTTATGTTTTCCCTCCGTATTTGTTCATTGTCATGTTAAAATACCTAGAAACATCTCTTTCATCAGAACTGTTAGTTTGCCTTGTATTCATTTTTTTGCTAAAGTAAGTACTTGGTTTTAAACCTTGTGCAGCTTTGTATGATTCTTCAGGGTAGACTTAGATTTTAGTTTAAATACTATTTTAAAAAAGAAAAATAAATACTGCTATTTAAAGGGTTATTATTAGGGTATTACTAGGGTTTTTGTTTGTTTTATGTTTTATGCTCCTTAAACTTTTTTTTTCCCTCCACTCTGCTTAACAGTCAACATAGGAAGCTCACATTGCAGCAGTTCATGGAAGTTTCTTAAGTTGTCTCCTTTTAGTTAGTAAACATTATATAGTATGTTTCCTATCTTAAAATACTGGGAATGGACTTAAAACATACTTGGAGAATTGTCACTAAGTGTAACTATATGTTGGTCCACAGTGATGTCCAATCCATTACTAAAAATAGCTTCTTTTGTATGCCTTCTCTAAGGACTATTTTTATTGCTTTGTAAGTACCTTTCAAAAGGGCATTGCCAAATATGTGCTGATCTGTTTTCAAATTCTTCTGTAGCTCATCAGAACAAGCTAGAAGAAATGATTAATGAACTCGCAGTGGCAATGACAGCTGTCAAGCATGAGCAGGAGTACATGGAAGTCCGGGAGAGGATACACAGAGCCAGTAAGTGGGCACTGTCCCTCTCCCCTCTCCAGCAGCGCCTTTGGTCACTGCGAAATGGCGAAGGTCGCAGTGGCCAAGGTCTTGCGTGTATTTTCCTTACTTGGAAATTCTGCAAACACAGTCATACTAAAGCATTAGTTAAACAGCATCTGTGCAAATACATTTTGTGCATGCATGTTTGTAGAGCTTTGTACTAGACTAGTTTATTATGGGACAATCATTTGAAACCAAAAAATGCTACTAAGATTCAGTATAAGATTTTAAGAATCATTAAAATTGCATGGTTAGCTAAGGAGTAACCTAGTAGTTTTCTTAAAACAGGAAGGAAAAACCTGCTTAAATGGGGATTTGGTTGGTCTTTTTTTTTTTTTTTTTAAAGATTTATTTTTTATTTATACATACAAGCTGGGGTGCAGGCCAGAGGTGTGGGGCGGCAAGAGGGTTCACCAGAGACAGAGTGGGGAGCAGAACAGGCAGATCAGAAGTACACTGCTGAGGGGAGCAGCGGGCGAGGCAGGCGAGGTCTGCCCCACCATGTGGGATTCTCCCCGGCCGGGCGTCAAACTTGCGTCGTCGCTGCCGACAGCTCCACAGCGCAGCGCTTAACCGCTGCGCCACCAGGGAGGCCCGATTTTGTTGGTCTTTAATCACATATCTGAAACTTTGTGCCAGTGTGGTTAATATTATAGGCTGAGATTTAGCTTTTTTCCTAAAACTTAAGATTTAGTCTAGTTAAAATAGAAGGTACTAAAGCATGAATATAGGTACTCACGGGTAAAGATCAGTTTGGGTCCTCCCAGGTTTGGACGCTGGGAATGTATTTGGGGACACGGTGATGATTGGAAGGAATCCCATGTGAGCTTGGAAACAAACAAACCCCTTTAGTCCATGACACAGTATTAGATCTCATGCTTTCATTTCTAATCACCAGCATCGTGCTGACATATGGGCCATAGCGGCTCACTGTATTAAGGTTAATACACTGTATTAATCTGCATTAAGGTTAATTTTGCATATCAAATAGGCCTCACAGTGTTTTTGGTCTGTCTTCCTAGAGTGCTCAGCTGTGAGTAGTTCCTTGAGGGATTGTTCTCACTGGAGCAAGCTTGTCTATAAGTGCGAGTCGTTTATGTCTGGAATCTTTGTCCTAAGGTTGGGGTGGGGACTAAAGAGAAGAGCAGCTCAAAGAGACAAGAAAGGTTGAATTTCAGGATGTGGTTTCTGGTCTTCCCTTTCGTCTATTCTTGCCACTGATAGAAACGCTTCTCTAAGACCTAGAGCACAGACTTCGCCTCCCTGTGGGAGTATAGTGAGTAAATATAGCAGACTGGAGAAGCGCCTCTCTTCTCCCTTTTTAGGGGTGCAGTGGGGTATGAGATGGACTAAGGCTTGTACACACACCCCTGCCTCTCCATCGTGATTCTGCCAGTCTTGAGCTCCTCACTCGGATCTCCACCTGCTCGCCTCCCTAGCAGGGACCTGTTGGCGCCCGTGCTCCTAGCTGTGGGCCCGCGCATTCTGGGGTGGGGGCTCTGGACAAAGTCTGAGGGCCCAGGACTTCCCTGGCAGTTTTAACTACTTCAGGTTGGGTGGCTCTAAAGGTCCAGGAGGCTCTGGGAAGAGGAAGCACTGGTCTTCCAGGCTGTGAGGGTTCTCAACCTTACTCACGCCCCCTTAATTTGGGCAGTGTATGCCTATATTTCACAGACAAAGTGGAATTTTAGGCATTCAGGTTAATTTTGCATATCAAGTAGTTCCTACAGTGTTGGGTTTTGGTACATCTTCCTATCGCACTCACTCCTCAGCTATGAACTGAAAGGTCCCCCGAACCCCCTCCCAACCGCTTTTTTTTTTGGTTAATATTACAGTGTTGCAATAATACTGAGACTACTGTGTTGCTTCTAGATAAGGCTGATAAGTGAGGGGGTGTGAGGACAGTCTCAAATGGACAGCTCCCTTTGTGCCTACCCTCCTCTGCTATGATACCTCAGTATGTTCTGCTTAAGCTCGAAATTTACCAAGTTTTCAGCATTTTTTTCTGTAAATGAGAGATTAATACTTTATTTTTTAAAGATTTATTTTTTACTTATTTATGCATATAAGAACTGGGGTGTAGGCCAGAGGTGCAGTGGGTGAGAGGATTCACCAGAGAAAGAGTGGGGAGCAGAACAGGCAGAATTACTGAAATCCACTGCTGAGGGGAGCAGCGGGGAGACAGGAGAGATCTGCTGCGCCCTGTGGGAAGGGAAGCTCCCTGGTGGAGCAAACTCATGCTGCAGTGGCTGCTGATAGCTTGGTAGTGCTGAGACTTAACCCCTGTTCCACCAGGAAGGCCAATAAATACTTCTTTGTACATGGTTGTGTAATATTTTGGAATATATACTCAGCCATTTCTCTTTCAGACACAGTCTTAAAATGCTGGTCATTCATGGTTATGTTAGGCATTGGTTACCAGATTTTCAGCAGAAGTAAACTTTTTGTCTTGATATTAATTAGCACTAAAATTTTAATGTTGGTGATTTTTAACAGTTTAATGTTTTGGGCATATGTCTATTCTTATCCTGAAAGTCTCTCTCTTTTTCTGAGTGCTCTAAGTTATTCTCTTGGAAATACAGTAATTGCTTTTCACTTCCTTTTGCATGATCACCTGTCCACTATCTATCACAGTTTTAGTTAATTTTTTTATATAAGTAATATACATACATCTCAAAGTAAGGCAGAAACTTACTCAATACAGTTACTAATTTTAATTGTTTTCATATTGTCCATTTGCAGATGAATCAAAGTAGTGATTTTAAAAAGTTAAGTATAGAATTTGGTCCGAAACTATCATGAATTAATAGTCATGGTTATTACTTTAAGTGTCAGATTTTTTAACTTAAGAGTGGGATAAATCCTGAGGCTAGCACTCGACTGTCTCGTAGTAACTGCCAGTGTTTGTCCATGAGACTGAGAAACCTCTCCCATCTGGAATAGTGCTAAGGACATAGTAGGTGCCCGGTAAATACTTACTGGGTAAATGTTGTTGTGTTTTTTTAAGATTTATTTATTTATGCATACAAGCTGGGGTATAGGCCAGAGGCGTGGGGCAGCGAGAGGGTTCACCAGATCCAGAGTGGGGAGCAGACCAAACAGATTAACAGAAATACACTGCTGAGGGGATTAACAGGCGAGGCGAGAGAGGTCTGCCATGCCATTTGGGAATCTCCCCGGCTGGGTATCGAACTTGTGTCGCCACTGCGGACAGCTCCACAGTGCAGCGCTTAACCACTGCGCCACCAGGGAGGCCCTCACTGGGTAAATGTTTAATGAAAAAAATTCTAGAACAGATTTTGAATTGTAGGTAGTGTTTTTTGGGTGACTCTGATCTTAAAATCATCTCTCTCTTTTTTTAGTCAACATTGTGATTCAGTGAAAAGGATTATTGTGTAGAGAGAGTGCAGTGGTGAGGGAGAGCTGTATTGGGTGTAGCCTGAGACGCGGGACCTTGGGCGGGTGGCTCTCTGTTCCTCGTACTTAAGCAGAGCAGGTTGACTCTGCGCCTCAGTCTTTTAAGATCCCATTGAAATCTAAAATTCCTCACTTCTAAGTAGGTTGAGATGCTTGGGGGGACGCAAGAAGAATACCGCAAATAGTGTACATTTATAGACGAGGGGACGGGGTCTGATGCCTATGGGGTGGGGCTTTTTTATGGGGGTGTTTGTTAAATTTTGTTTATTTGTTTGTCCTCACAGTCAACGACAACACAAACAGCAGAGTGGTCCTTTGGTCCTTCTTTGAAGCTCTTGTTCTAGTCGCCATGACATTGGGACAGATCTACTACCTGAAGAGGTTTTTTGAAGTCCGGAGGGTTGTTTAAAAAGTCTTTCCCTGATGATCCCAAACTCACGATTCACTGTTTACCAAACATCTTGGTCATAATAATGTCATTAGTTTGTATGTTTTAATTTCCAAACTGTACATTCGCCACTTACGTTTCTTTGTCATTAATAGATATTGGGGGGAAGATACCTTCTTAGGAAAGTTATAGCAACGAATTATTATTCAAATGGCATAATTTCCTATTTGAGTTCTTCCTCCATTTGCAGGCCCCTCCAGAATGCCGACACTGCAAATGAAATCTAGGCGTACAGTCCCTGTGCTCGCCTCTCCCCTTTGTTTTCATGCAGTGCGGTCTGTCCATGACAGGGCTCTACCACGGCCCTTACTGAGGAGACCGCGTTCTTTGGAGCCCTCTTTCAGGTCGTGAAAGATTCATTCTGTTGCGTCCTTATGGGAAACAACAGCCTGGATCTTGCATTTTCTGTCCAGCCTAATGGCACAGCTCTGGGACTTCGGGGTGTGCCAGTAGGTTGGTACTTTCATACTTTATTTTGCTTTTGCTTTAAAGATAAGAGTTAACCCCATGACATTGCCTTCTAAATTTTTGCTTTGAACCGTAGGACTCAATCACCTCCACATTTAAATTGATGACACAAGCAGCTAATAACCAGTTTTTGGTTTTTGCCTAATAATAGAAGCCTCTTTCCAGCCCATTCTCTGGGTGTGTCAGTGAATGGTAGGTTGTTCTTACTATGCTGCCCCATCCACTTTCTCCACTCTTGGCACACAGAGGTATGCATTCGTGTAATTGGAAAAATCTGGATCTCTGATGCCAAAGGGTGAAAGCCTCTTGGATTTAATTGCCGTAAAATACAGCCACTATTTTATTTCCGATCAGTGGCATTTTGGCTACTGTTCAATTAGGGTACTGAACAGCACTGTCAGTGCTCGGGTTTTTGTTTTTGTTTTTCTTAGGTCTTTCTTTTTTGGCACATGTGAATTTTGTTTTGTATAAAATGGAATGACTTTCTCTCGGTCTCTGATGATGGGTTTAAATTTAAAGGAGCATCTGTTTTGGTGTGGGGATGATCCAGGATTATGTTGTGACTGATGTGTTAGTTACTTGTACATTTTCTTTGGATCTTTGCAAGGGGAAAACTACAAGTAACGAGTTTTATAGGCTTAATTTAAATTTGTTACAGGTTTTCATGTTCAGGATAAACAATTTTTCAACCTTGGGTGAAAATACTTGCAACAGTTTAAGGTTACTGTTTCACCTTAGGAAAGCTGTTGCCTGCCAGCGTGTGTGAGAAACACTTCAAAATGGAATTAAAAGATGTAAATTTAAAATTGGTTGTGTATCTAATCTGCCCCAGGTTCAGTAAATAAACAATTCTTTTTAAAAACAATCCTAGTATTCTGTGTTTTATATGTTAACCCATACTTAAATTAAATAGCAACTTTTCATATATGAAATGCTCATATTTTTTTAATAATTATACCTGTCATGAATGTAGTGTTTACAAACAGTGAGGTTCACGAATGGGAACCCACTTTTAGATAGGTCAGTGTTACTATATTAAATTTTTCCTTTTTTTGGAAAAAAAAGTTTGCATTATTTTCACTCAGCCACTTGGTTTATTGATGTGGGAGAATAAGGAGACCGGCTTGGAAGCAAGTGGCCCTCGAGCCCGAACACTAGTTAAGTGGAGCCTAAGATGAGGAGGCACAAGGTGCTGCCTCGCCTCGGTGCGGTCTAGAAGTCCCTTTGAAACGTTGTCAAAGGCCCGAGGATGTGCTAGTCTATTTCAGTGGAGATGTCTCAGGCCGGCGTGTAGTTTGAGCTGACCAGTCTGCTTGGGTACCATCGCCATTTATCCATCCCCCGAATATTTGAGGGACGGCTGTGTGCTGCCTACCAGCTGTAAGCTGGGATAAAAAATGCAGAGAAAACACCGTTGCAGGCTTTCCCTCTTCAGTGGGCGAGATGAACCTCAAAGAGTAAATTGTGGCATATTGCTATAAGTGCTACGGGTGGAAAATAAATCGGGGGTGAGCGTTAGAGCTTAGGAAAGGAAGGCAGCCCGGGAGGACACGCGAAAGCCCTGACGGAGGGAGCAGGCCGTGCGCCGGCAGGCGAAGACCCGAGCTCCCCGAGCCGGCACTGGCGGTGGTCGTAGATGTTTGCTGAACGCACGTGCGCGGACAAGTGACTGGCCGGGCCAGCGGCGACCCCAAGGGGATGGGCAAACGGCGTCTCAGCGTGGCACTCCGGCCGTGACAGTAAACAGCACTCACTGCGCGCCGGCCCGGAGCCCCAGCCCAGCCCGGTTCCGCCCGTTAGCCCGGGGCCCTCTGCCCAGCACCTCCGGCCCCCCTGCCTCTGGCTGGGAAGCGGAGTCCTGCAGCCACCCGCCTCCGAGTGACAGAAAGGGGGAGTCGAGCAGATCCGCCCGGCCGGCCGCCCGCTCCCCCGTCCCGCCGTCGGCCCCCGGCTTCCCGCCGCGAGGGCGCCGTCCCCGTCCCGGAACTCGGCCGCGCGAGCCCGGTTCCCGGCCGGCCCGGTCGGCCGCCGGAAGCGGAAGTGCCCCCTGGCGGCGCGCCGGGCTCGGGAGCAGGCGGCGGCGGCGGGCGGGCCATGGAGCACGTGACGGAGGGGTCCTGGGAGTCGCTGCCCGTGCGGCTGCACCCACGGGTGCTGGCCTCGCTGCGGGAGCTGGGTTTCCCGCACATGACGCCGGTGCAGGTACCCGCGCCGACGCGGGCGAGGCGGGGCCTCCGGGCACAGGGCGGCCGGGGAGTGGGCCGGGACCTGGTCGGCCCGACGCGGCCGGTGGGTGAGGGATGCGCCCTCGACCCTGGGCCTTGCACCTCGCGGGGTGGCCTCGGGCGAGGTCTCGGGGACGGCCCGCTGGTCAGTGACCCCCGCCGGGTCGGGGCGCCAGGCGGCGGCGCGCTCGGGCCAGGGTCTTCATCCACCCTGCCGGTGCTTGGGGGTCAGAGTGCGAGTTAAGATCCTGGCCCTGCCCTCGGGCTGTGGGAGCTCGGGCTTCATGTCCGTCTGTGTGGAGTGCGGAAAATAACATTACCTGCCCCCTAGGACAGTGTGGGACACATGGGCGCCCAGAAAGGGGCGCCTCCTGTTCCCAGAGGGGCTCAGTAAAGTGTCCTGGCCCAGCGTGGGCTTTTAGTCAGGAAATATTCATGGCAGACATACTGTGTCAGGTGTTCTCTGCTCTGGGGAGTTTACAGTATCGGTTCCCACTCACCGGCCTTATTCTAAGGGGGCTAAGGGGGAAAAAGCACAGCAAACATTTCAGCTGGTGACAGCTGGTTCCTGTGAAAGAATTGGAACGGACTGATGCCATAGTGACAAGCTTCAGGAGAGGAGGCAAGATAGGGCATTAGGGAAGGCCCCTCTGAGGAGGTGTCGTTGAGCTGATACCTGGATGGCTGAGGCGGAGCTGGCTGTGGGGACTGGGGCCAGGTTGTTCTGGCAGAGAAGCACCAGTGCAAATGCCCCGCGGCTAGAGCTGAGCTGGAGGAACAAAGGCCTTTGCGGCCACAGCATCCTGAGCAGTGTAGGGATGAGCGAACCAGGTGCTGATCATGGAGTAGCTGGGATTTTCTTCTAACTGGTTGGAGGACCCCATCTTACCTGGGCGCCTCCAAGGGCGGAGATGTGACTGCTGTGTAGGGAACGGGCTTTCCAGGGGGAAGGGTAGAAGCAAGGAGGTGAGTTAGGGGCCGCTGCTGAGTGAGATGCTGGTGGCTTGAAGCAGAGAGGAAGCAGTGGATTTCGAGAAGTCAAGTTCGAGATAGATTTAGGGTTGCTGAGGGACCAGGTGTGGGGGTTATGAGAGGAATCTAGGGGAGCGACGCTTAGCTGGGTGGGCAGTGGTACCATTTATTGAGATGAGGAAGGTGCTGGGGGCAGGTTACTGCTTTCAGAGGGAAAATTAAGAGAAATGTTTAGAAAGGTTGAGTTGAGATGTCTGCAAGATCCCTGGGAGAGGTGGAGGAAGCAGGCGGGGCTGGAGGTGAAGGTTGGCAGTGCTGTGGGCCACTCCTCAGTAGTTCGGTGCCGAGGAGACCCAGGGCTGCCGCCAGAGTGGGCTGTCTAGGGAAAGTCGCGGCAGCACTGGAATTCAGGACTCCGGTTTCCGGGTTTCCGGTTCAGCTCACCTTCCCTCCCACCAGCGGTGCGGGCCATGTCACAAACTTGTGGGCCGGTCCCTCGAGGACTCTGGTGAGCCTGCGCAGAGTCCGCTTCGCGCCGGAGGCCACGCAGGCCACCCCGTGCGTCCCAGGGCTGTGGCGGCGTCTCACGGTGCTTTGCGGTCTCTCCCTCTAGTCTGCAACCATCCCGCTGTTCATGAAGAACAAAGATGTAGCTGCGGAGGCGGTGAGTACCTGGCCGCCCCGCCTGCCCTGTGTTTTCCCTCCCGAACAAGCAGCCAGCCAGAGCTGTCTCCCCCTTTGCAGGTCACAGGGAGCGGCAAGACGCTCGCCTTTGTCATCCCCATCCTGGAAATTCTTCTGAGAAGGGAAGAGAAGTTGAAAAAGAACCAGGTGAGACTTCCTTTCACGTGGTCCTCGTGGGCTCAGTCGAGTAAGACGCTGGGCAGAAGCCTGTCCTCGGGACCGGCGCATTGTGGTTGTGAGTGCGCCTGCTTGTTCGCACTCGCTGGTGTTGCCCAGTCTGTGCTCGCGCCGCGCGCGGAAGGCGTTCCCAGCCGCCTCTGGGCAGGGGTCCCCTGCGCAGGCTTCTCCCTGCGGGCTGTCGGCGTCCCCTGAGTGCGGGAAGCTGGGGGCGGCGTTCTGGAGAAGGCATGTCCACACGTGTCCCACACGCTTCTTCAGGGGGCAGCGGGGCGCTGTTGGCCACGACTTGGACGTTCCCGAGTCCTCTATCAAAGACGGTGTCTGGGGCGAGACACATTAAAACGAGGCACTGTAGGGATCAGGTGACAGAAGGGCTGTGAGCGGAGGCTGGGGGTCCCCGACGTCCCCCGAGCAGTGGGTCACAGTCGCTGACCCTGTCACAGGACACCACAGCTGCGATACGGGCACCGACTGTCACTCAGAGTGGTTGTGGGCACGGCCTGGACGCGTCCATGGGGGGTACAGGATACGGGCGCGTGTGCGTGCGTGTGTGTGCGCGCCCCACGACCTGCGAGCCGCTCAGCGTCCCTTCCCGGTGGCAGGTGGGCGCCATCATCATCACGCCCACGCGGGAGCTGGCTGTGCAGATCGACGAGGTCCTGGCGCATTTCACCAAGCCCTTCCCCCAGTTCCGGTACGTGGGTGAGCAGCCCCCAGGCCCTGGGCTGGGGTCGCGCCCTCT
>PVIJ01008926.1:7869-70553 GCA_004024925.1 Scalopus aquaticus | reverse complement strand
TGAAACCATTCGATAAGAGAAAGAAAAAATAAATAAATAAATCTTAAAAAAAAAAAAAAGTCAGACCCAGCCAGAAGACAGGCGAGAGGTCTGAGGACACAGACAACCCAGGAGTCTGTGCTGAAGTTCAGTGTGAGCTCAGGAAAGAGGGGCTGAATGGGGCGGCGAAGGGCCAGCAGACTCCCTGCCCAGCTCAGCCCTGACTCACTGCGGCTCAGTCCCCACTCTCTGCAGTACGGGTGATTGTAGGCACCAGCCGTGTGGCTGCCACCCGCTCTGTCTCCTGTGCTCACATTTGTGTGGGGTCCCTGGTTCTAGTGCTTTTCCATTTTCCTGCTGAGCCCTGCCGAGCTCTTCTCATGTTCATGGATCCTTCTGTTTTTTTATGCAACCTATGGGCAGGAGTGGCCAGGAGTTGGGCATTTCTGAGAGATTCGACATAACTCTGGGGGCCCTGGAGCGGGCACACCTCCACTGGGTCTGCTTCCTGGTCACAGGAGCATCTGTGGCCTGTGGCTCTCCTGCTCTTCTGGGCACTTCTGTGTCCCGGGCTCGAAAGGTTCCAGCGAAATGTCAGCTCATCAACAGGTGAGGTCCCTAGATGAGCCCCTGGAGTTGCCAGCACTTCCTCAAGCTAGGGGCCCTCTGGGGAGCTGCAGGCTTCCAGTGGCCAGGGAGGGGTGGTGGACCACAGTAAGAGTGCTAACAAGGCCACAGAGAGGCCACTAGATGGACCGGCCCAGGGCAGGAGGAGGCCCCTCGCCCACTGAGCCTCTATGCCACTGGGGTGGTAGTTTGGTGCAATAAAATGATTACAGATTCATAGAAAGATTCAAAAATAGCGCAGAGGCAGGTCCCCTTCACCGAGTTCCCTGTTTAATGCCTTACATAGTAACATGGCCAGGCCTCCCTGGTGGCCTAGGGGTTAAGTCTCAGCACTATCGCTGCTACGGCCTGAGTTCGATCCCAACCCACACAGGGCAGCAGACATTGCCTGTCTTGCCTGCTGTTCCCCTTAGCAGTATATTTCAGTAAATCGGCCTGTTCTGCTCCCTAAATACTCTCACCCCCTGCACCTCTGGCCTACACCCCAGTTCTTCTATGCAAAAAGGAAAAAAAAAAGAGTTCACTTTTCTCTACTGTAAAAGAAACAACAGCACAAGCCTGATGATAAGTAGTAACTAACATTAGTTTTGAGGACAGACAGGGCGAAGGAAGTAGCCCACCGGAGACCTTTCCAGAAGGAGCTGCCCCCAGTCAGCTGGGCAGATGGTGGTTATATAAGGCACAGGCCCACTGTCACCAGATGGTCCCAGTTTTTGAAGCAACACTAGGCGTTGAATCAGCTGACTTTAGGTATTGTAACTGTTAGGCAGGGCCCTGGGTTGGCAGCAGGGAAGCCATGATGGCCTCTCAATCCCCCAAGCAGGAAGTAACGTACAGAAAAACAATTCCTGGACACCCTGGACCACTCCCTCATTGCCCTCACCTGAACACCAGATGTACCACCCTGATAAGAGGGACTGAGAGAAAAAATAACTCCTTCTGCATAACTGAAGTTTCCTCACAGACCCCCTGGGCTGAGTATCACTCTATATAAGTTCTGCCCACTTAACCCAGGGCGCGACTTTGCGGACCTCACTCTGGGGGTCTGTAAACCTTGCCCGGTAGCGCATTAATAAAGACTTGCTTTAAGTCATTACGCCTGCCTTCTCTCTTTTTTACCTGCCTCTACCTTTCAGTAACTTAAAAAATGCCAGATACTCTGCAGGGCAAACAAAATAAGTGTCTGGGTGATGAAGAGCCCCTGGGTGCCAGTGTGGGGTCTCTTAGCAAGTGGCCAACCACTTCCAGGGTCGTCAGGGCTTCTACCGCCCACTGACCTAGGGTGGCTTCATCCTGCGGGGGAGAACCTGCCAGAAGCAGGACCTTATCTTCTGGGGTGAGGCCTTCAAGGGAGGCTACATGGACTTAGGGCGTCAAGAGTGCTCTCCAAGGAAGCCACAGGAGGGCAGGCAAGGGGCGCGTGTGTTTGGGACGCTCAGGGCTACACTGTTCACCTTGATCTGGGCAAGCCTCCAGGCCGGTCACCTCATCACCTCAAGAGCGTGCAAGCTCCCGGCGCCGACAAACAGCTGCATGTCGGCGACTTGAGGACCGAGCTCTTACACTGAGAGGCAGGGGGGGCGGGGTGTGGGAGTCCCCGCAGTGGGCGCGGCCGAGATGCCCTCGTGGACCGGACAGTTTCCTAGGAGACGCGGGGGCAGAGCGGACCAGGACCCGTAGCGGGTGCGCGCAGGGCGGACCAGCCCCCTGCGAGGCCAGAGGTCGAGCCCCGCTCCCCGGAGCCCTGCAGTCTTCCGTCCTTCATGTTTCTCGTTCTACCGGGATCCTACCTGGGAGACAGCCTGGCGTTGCCGTAACCATGGAAACGGGACCTGGCGGCTGCACGGCGCTAACACACCCGCCGCTAGGGCCTCATCGCGTCACTGCACGCGTCGCCTTCCGCAAAGCCACGCCCCCTCCATCTGCGCAGGCGTCCTGGGCACTCCCAGGGTCTCGAAAGAGCTATGGAGACTTTGACCTCTGTGCTACCGATTGTACCCAACGTGGGAAGCGGACTCCCGGCAGGCCAGCGAGGCGCGGCCGCTGATGGGGGCCCCTTTCCCCAGCGCTCTGACGTTAGTCGAGCTGTCTGTCGGGGGCTCGGAGGTGGACACCTCCGCTCAGGCAGGACGGGTTAGGGTGCAAATTAAGAGGAGCTGGGGTGGCGGGCTGTGCAATCCGGCAGTAAGTCGGCCAGGTGTGGCCAGGATGTAGAGGTCACACAGCGGGAGCGGGAAGCAGGAAGGTCCCGGGTAACCCCTCACTACAAAGAACCACAAATTCTCTCAGGCTCGAGCTCTCGCCTTTCACTTACACCAGGGAAGGGGGCGCCGGTGCTGGAGGAACCCAAATCCTCGACCGCCAGCCCTCCCCACCTTGCACCTCTTCAGACCTTGTACAACACTGGGATTTTGTTTTGGAAAGATAAATACTCGAATAGAATCCTAAAGTAGAATAGTTATGTCATAGGTTGTATTTAAAAATCTAGAGATCTGAGTCCCAATTCAATTTACCCTTTCCAGCCCCAAGTCTTTTGAGAAGCTGGGCAAAAATAATTACTACCTTGCAAGATGGTAAGAAATGTGTGTGATTCTCACTCAGCACGGTAGTGGGTGTGTCTGCTTAAAACCTAAAGTAGGGAAAGCTGGGAAAACCCTGCCCCAGCAAGACAGTCTTTTAACACTTCTTGTGCCGGCTATTTTCTGTGCCATTGCATGAATGGTATAAGCATTCAATAAAACACACACAGCTCCTGAACTACTGGATATATTTTAATGAAATTTTAAATGCATAGAGATTAAAGCTTCTAGACTGAGCACGATCAAAGAAATAGCTCCTAATAGTTCCAAATAAATCCACCGTGGCATGAAAAACCAGAGACTAGATGAACACGTGAATGTGTGAATACGTGAGCGGAGCAAAAAGTGTTAAGTGTTGAGAACTTCAGATCCCAGTGTGGCCTAATGATTCAGACTTTGGAGTGAACTGAGTTCAAATCCCAGCCCCGTAATTTGCAATCTGCATGACTGTGGGCAAGTCACATAATGTACATTCTTCAGTTTTCTCTGAGAGTGCAAATAATGAACCTCCTCATATGACGATTAAGTTAATTTATTTATAAAGCATTTAAAACAGTGTCTGAGCTTTCCTGATATAAAGAGAATAAGCAAAACATACTTTATTAACAAATGAAGGGCCTCCCCGGTGGCGCAGCGGTTGGGCGCTGCGCTATGGAGCTGTCGGCAGCGGCGACGCGAGTTCGACGCCCGGCCAGGGAGAATCCCACATGGCGGGGCAGACCTCTCCTGCCTTGCCCGCTGCTCCCCTCAGCAGTGTATTTCTGATCTGCCTGTTCTGCTACCTACTCCATCTCTGGTGAACCCTCTCGCTGCCCCACGTCTCTGGCCTGTACCCCAGCTTGTATGTATAAATAAAAAAAAAACAAAAAAAAAAAACAAATGAATATGACATGAGATGCAGAGTTTTGATGCAAATGTTTTTTATTCAGGTGTCTTCTTCCTTCCTTGAACTCACAGGTGGGAGAAGCAGACACATCAGAGCTTGGTCCTTTCTCCAGCCTTACCCCCAAACTCGTCTCCTGGGCATGTGGCAAACTGAACAAACCCAGTGCTTTCCCAGCTCCAGGCCCTGGTCTCTGCTCCCTACCTGGCCCCGGAATGCTCTCCTGTGAGTTTCTGCCCATCCTTGGTGGCTGAGAGGAAGGTGGTCCTTTTGAGCTTCGGAAACCACCCTGGGGCCTCCTAATCGCCATAGTGGAGTCTGGTTGAATGCTAGTTTGTGGGACTCCTGCTGCTCCTGGAAGCTCCCCAAAGCCCCAGCTTCCTCCCAGTGTCACCTCAAGTGGCTGGCACCTCCACCTCAAGTGAGCCCAGGTTGAGAAGATCAGGGTGCCGTGTTTGTTCTTTTTTAAAAAGATTTATTTTTACTTATTTATGCATAGACGAACTGGGGTGTAGGCCAGAAGTGCAGGGGTGACAGGATTCACCAGAGACAGAGTGGGGAGCAGAACAGGCGGATCAGAAACACACTGCTGAGGGGAGCAGCGGGCGAGACAGGAGAGGTCTGCTGCGCCATGTGGGAAGCTCCCTGGCCGGGGATCGAACTCAGGCTGCTATCCAGGGGGGCCCAGGGCCCTCTGTTCTAACTGGGCTCAGAGAGGTGGGGTACACAGCCTGTGTAGCGGGGAGAGGCCCCACTTCCCAAGCCAACTTTGCACACTTCCCCTCCCGCTTCCAGCTGTGCACAGAAGAGATTATTGCAGTGGTGAGCACAGGCTCCTTGGGGAATCTTGGGGTCAGGCTGGAGCCCAGAAATCCCCGTTCCAACGTGTACACAGTGAAACAGGTTGGGATGCTCTGACCTCTCGTGGGTGGTGGTGAGAGGCTGGCCAAAGCGTGGAAAGGGGCAGATGGAGTCAGAGGCTGAGGGAAGAGGAGCTGCCTGATCCCCTGGGGTCCCCCCTCCAGGTGCCTGTAGGCCCCAATCCCTCCTCATGCCCCCTGGGGCCCCAGTCACTGCTCTTCCCTCATCAGGGCCTGTTTGTGGCCTGGTCTCCCCCACCCTGAGCCTCCTGCCAGGCCTCCTCCCCGGAGCCCATCGCCAGCCTTCCCGGGAAGAGCCACCCTGGGCCTGGGCGGTGGCGATAGGCTCCGTGGCACTGATCGTGGGCGGCCTGGAAGGTGGGAGCACACCTGAGGGCTGCGGCCCCTGCGGGGGCCCTCGGTCCAGGCATTCACCCCACGCTGCCCTCCCCTTCGCACAGGGTGGGCTGATGTGTCTGCTGCTCTTCTCGGCCCAGGCTCCCCAGAGGGTGCGGGTGGAGAGAGCAGAGCAGAGGGGCTCTCCGCCCGATGTCCCTGATGAGGAAGGGCCTGGAGGGGGGAGCGGAAGGAAGCAGGGCGCCACGGGGACTCGAACCCCGGCCCAGCAGCGCTGGGTGTGCCTCCACCAGCGCCTTTTGCTTTTTCCTGCTCATCTTCTCACAGGCTCAAAGGTGAAAAGCAAAACCTGAAGGCGGCCATGAGCCGCGTCCAGTAAAAGAAACACCTGCGGCGGCTCCTCGCCTCCCGCCCTGACGCCCCTTGCAGAGGCCAGGGGACACCAGTCCCCTCGGCCTCGGGCTCCCATGGTGCGGAAGGGGTCCCTGCTGCGGCAGCTACGGGCGCGCAAACGGAGCCAGCCGGGACAGCAATGGCAGTTCGCTGTTTCACGAGTGTAGAAATTTCTGGGAAGAGGGCCGCTGCTGTGTAGTAGGGCTGAGGGGGACAAGGGTTCTACTTTCATTTTATACCTTGTTTCATGACTTGAATTTTTAACTATGCACATGAGTTAAAACTATAATTTTACTGAAACTTCTAAAAATTTACAATTAAATCTTGTTTTAAGTTTTGCCATCAGAACAGGAAATGTAAGGACTAGGAGAAACTTGAAGCACTCCACCCTCCCTTACGTGCCAGTGGCCCTTGGGTCTGCTGTGCCCGGGCGGCGCGGGGCCACACACGTGCGCACCTGCCTCGCCTGCGTCCTCCTCTCGGCCACCGTCACCGTCACCATCGGCTGCGAGTCCTTCTGGGGAACTGCTGTTACTTGACGATACTGAAGTCAGAAGTGCACTCTCCTCTCACAGGACCCTCGCCCAGAGACAGTTCCGGGGTGAAAGGGTCCAAATCACCAGGGCCCCAGAGGCCAGAGGTACATGAAGCCCACCCTGGACCCTTCGTCAGTGCCTGCCCCAGGCCACCCTCCCAGACTGGCTGCCCGCAGCGCCCACTGCTTTGGTGCAGGCTGTCTCCCCTGGGCCGCGGCGGGTCCAGTGGGAACACCCCAGCCCCAAGAGCTGCGCGGTCCTCTCAAGTCCCGTCCATCACCCAGGGGGAGTCCCCTGGAGCCCCTCTGGCGGCCCTGAGGCACTCAGAAGCCCCTCTCTGGCAAGGCCCAGGTGAGACGCTGAGGCTCCAAGGGCTGAAACCTCACACAGTGAGGCCAGGCGGAACCAGGTGCTCGCCCAGAGGAATCCAGCAGAGCCCGCCCCACTTCACACTCAGACAGCACCCCCAGGTTTGAGGACCACCATGTGGGCTCAGAGCCAGATCTGGGGCCATCTCAGCAGGAGAGGGTAACCTGCTAGACCCACTGCTCCTCCCCCTGCCCTCCACACCCATCTCCTTTGCAGCCTCCCTTCAGCTTAGACCCCAAAGCAGCACAAAAGGGGGCACTTACTCATCACAGCAGGAGAGAACGGTGCAGGCCATCTAATCCCAACCTGATGAGGAAGCAACAAAGCTCTGGCCTTAACAGACCTCAGAAATGGGGAGCAAAACACACTCTGTAAGATGAGCAGAGAAGCAATTCAACACATTAGTGACGAGACCCTCAAGGCTTGGACTTTGGGGAAACTCAGAAAGCTAAAAGGGTGAAAGTGAAAATGCCCTCAAGGGGGCCTCCCTGGTGGCCTAGGGGTTAAGTCTCAGGGCTATCACCAGAACAGCCTGAGTTCCATCCCTGGCCAGGGAGCTTCCCACAGGGCGCAGCAGACTTCTCCTGTCTCCCCACTGCTCCCCTCAGCAGTGTGTTTCAGTGGATCTGCCCGTTCTGCTCCCCACTCTGTCTCTGGTGAATTCTTTCACCAATATTTCCCCCGCCCCCACACCTCTGGCCTACACCCCAGTTCTTCTATGCAAAAATAAATAAATCTTAAAAAAGAGAAAAGAAAATGGCCTCAAAGAACCAGGATACACTCCCTGTCAGTGAGAAAAACCAAAAACCACTGGTGTTGGCAGGAGGGGAGGCAGAGCCGCACAGAGCTGCCACCGGGGCCATCCGGAGGGCAGGGCAGCGGCCCAGGAAAGCCAAGCAGCTGCCCTTCCCTTTGGCCAGTGGGGCACACAAACCCTGAGCAGCCTGGCCTTGGGCATCTGTGACAGCGGGGTTTACAATCATGAAAGGCCCTGGAACACCGAGGGCCTCGACCTGCTCAGACGGCTTATCTCAGCCTGGGCAACTGCCCGCGACATCACCTGGGGTACAAAAGACAAACGTCCACCAAGCACCGCCATATAAGGCGACTCCATGTATCTGGGCAGGAAGCAGGAAAGAGGTGGACACAGTTACACCTTCGATCCGGCAGTCGGACATAACCCGGTCTAGAAGGTCCTGCAGCCAAATGCAAAGGAGTGGACCCCAGACTGGGGGGTGGGGGCAGGCCCAGATCCGCCCTGTCCACAGCAGATGGCGGCTCCCCAGCGGGGGACGGACATTCTTGCTGGGGGGGGGGGTTCTCCATGCGCCGACAGCGCTGCCCAAAGCTGGGGACACAGAACTGGATTGGGGGCGAGACCGGAACCACTCACAAGGATATGGTGAATTCGTGCGAACCGAAAGCACCGGCGGGGCCTGCTCCAGGATGTGGTGGGGGCTGAGACTACACTGTCAGCCGTCACAGAGCACCTACAAACAACCGATGGAGAACGGGAGTCAAACTTTCTAAAACGCAGACACCGTCGCGTCATTTCCTCAGGTACCATCCGTGAAACCAGAAATTGACGCCAATAGTCAACATTTTTTAAATTTCCCCTCAAACAGTTAAAAATTTGAAAGCAGGGCCTCCCCGCTGGTGCGGTGGTTGGGCGCTGCGCTGTGGAGCTGTCGGCAGCGGTGATGCGAGTTCGATGCCCGGCTGGGGAGAGTCCCACATGGCGTGGCAGACCTCTCCTGCCTCGCCCGCTGCTCCCCTCAGCAGTGTGTTTCTGATCTGCCTGTTCTGCTACCCACTCCATCTCTGGTGAACCCTCTCGCCGCCCCACGCCTCTGGCCTGTGCCCCAGCTTGTATGTATAAATAAAAAAATGAGTCTTTAAAAAAAAAAAAAAAATTTGAAAGCATACGCTTTAAATAGCTACGCTCAAAGTGTAGTTCGGCGCTGAAACCACGTCCCGCTGCCTGCGCCGTGCAGACGGCCGGGCCCTCGCCTCTCCCACGGCACCGCGCTGTGAGGAGTGAGGACAGCAATTCCTCCCGAAACAGATGAGGGTGCGTGTGGGAAGACCATCTTAATAAAAATCCAGTATCTATTATTGACTTAAAACCCCCAGGACCGCTGATCTCTCTGAGGCCACGCGGTCCCTGCGCACCCAGCGGGCCACGCCTGTCAAGGTCACGTGAAGGAGGCACCAGAGCGCGCTCATCCCTCTCCCTTTTCGGTGCACTCTTTTCTCTGCCTCCAAACAGTGGTTTCACAGGGGACACCCCCCAAACCTTAACCATTCATGCAACATCTTCAGATTTTTTGCCACACCTGAGTACAGCCCATCCTATTTTTTTCTGTTAAACACACTCACTTTAAAAAATGTAAATGTCTTTCATGTCAAAGGGCACTATCAAGAGAGTCGAATCACAGCCCATAAAATGGGAGGAAAGGGCAGCAGAGTACGCGTCTGCTAAGGGTCTAATAGCCTGAATACATTATGAATGCTTACAACTCAATCACGACAAGATAAGCACCCAAATAAACACTGGACAAAGGATCCAAATAGACACGTTTCCAGGGAAGAGATGCACGTGGCCGACATGTGCTTGGAAAGGTGGTCGACATCATCAGTCATCTGAGAAACGCAAATCAAAATTATAGGGGCTACCACTTCACACCTAGCAAGTAACTAGAACAAAAAAGTCAAATAAAAACAAGGTCGGAAGAATGTGGAGAAATCGGAACCTTCATAAATTCCTGGTGGGAATGTAAATGCTGCAGCCACAAGGGGAAATTGGCCTCAAGAAGTTATTTTTTGACTGTAATTCCAGTCCCAGGTAAATCACCAAAGAGAACTGAAAGTGCTTGTCCACAAAAAACTAGTTCACAAACACCCATGGAAGCATTATTCATAGTCAGGAAAAATGGACTAAGTCACAGATACTGAAGGGCAAGCTTCTACCCGAAACCCCGGGAGAACGTGTCAGGAGCATGGCAAACACGGTCCGACCTTTCCACTAACCCATGTCCCACTTCATGGTAGGTAATGTGATCACCCTCTTTCAGATGGGAAACTGAGGCAGAGGATGGTCACACAACAAGTAGGAGGCGGGTCCAGCAGGAGGGCAAGGGCACCTGACTCTCAAGCCTGTACTTTCAGCCAGCAGGCTGTATTGCCTGGCAAACAGCCCAGATAACATTCGGCATATTTGTTTACAAAATAAAGGGTGTGTGTTGGGTGTGTGTGTGTGTGTGTGTGTGTAGCAAGTCTCACGGCATGATATCATAACAGAAATTTTTAGAAAAACATACCCAACCACAATACAGAAAAGGACAGTTGTAGGAACAAACTTCCCAAGTAGGAAGTCTGGTGGCATGATATGCTCATCAACACGACGCGGTGTAATCCAGCGCAGATACGCAAATGCAAACACTTTTAAAAAAGAGTGGCAGGGACCTGCGTGACCCTGTATTAAAATCAGATGTTACAGAGCAAAAATAATTAAAGCCTTGGGTTGGTACAAGGAAAGGCAGATCAGTGAAACAGACCAGAGAGTTCAGAAACAGATATAATTACATCAAGGTAGTTACGCTGTAACTAACAGGTGGCATTTCAATTCAGTAGAGAAACAATTTTTCAGCAAACAGTGCTGGGAAACCTGGTTAGCCTTTTTGAAGTAACTCGGCTGGATCCCACACTGCGTGAATAGGAGCCAGGCGGCCTGGCCACAAGGGGAAGCAATGCGTCAGGGTGGCACCAGCGGCAGAACAGTTCAGTCCTCAGTAACAGTGCAGAGACAATAGGCTAACTCACCCTCAGCCTCTTTCACACCAAAGTTAAATCCAGGTAGATCCAAGACTCAAGTAAAAAACTAAAACCTTAAATGAAGTGGAACAAAATACTGGTCGTAACAAAAGATTCTTGAGTGTGAGGAGCTTTTCAGAACTGCTGATACAGTCGGGAAGGCAAAAAGAAAACACTGACAAATGAGTCTACGTATTTAAAGCCCTAAACAGCAAAATTTCAGCATAAAATTTAAAGGCCAGTGACAAACAGGAAAGTATCTGGAGAACAAACCATGAAGAGGTAATTTCTTTTAAACACAGAGAAGTCTTAAAAATCAGTGCTCACACAACCCAATAGAAACAGATCAAAACTAGAATGAAACACTATTTTCACTTCTCACGTGGACAAATTACCAATTTCCAGGACGTGGTGTTGGGAAGGGCGTGGGGAGGGGGCACCGGACAAAGCCCCTTAAGTGTGTGAGCGGCGCCAGCACGCTGAGACGGCAGCTGGCCACGGCCCACACGTGACGTTCCCGTGTACCCAGAGACCCGCGCGGGCGCAGCTCAGCTGCACAGACCGTGAGCACTACCGGAAACAGTCGGCTCGTCCCCTGGCAGGGAAGGGAGCGCGAGGCCACGCTGCAGCGGGCGTGGCCGGAGCTGGGCGCGGGCCCCAGCAGCCCAGGGTGATGCGGGCGTGCCAGGACCTTTAAAGCCAAGTCCAGAAAGGAACAGCAAGAGGCCACACAACCTTGGGGTTAGGGAAAGGCGGCACCAGTCCCCACGGGGGTTGCATTTTAACTTGTGTTACTCTGAACATTTTTTATACCTTTTAAATAAAATGGAAGCAAATCAGCGGAGCCTTTGCCCTGGGGGTGAGCATGGGCCAGTGACAGGCCAGGCCTTGCTCCAACACAGACGTAGTGACACAGTTAACCCATCAGTCAGAAGAGCCAGGGGGCAGCGCACCCATCACCCTCAGAGCTACGGGGGTAGGATGAGGCTGCTGGGCAGGTACTGGGCCTTTGGGGGCCTGACATTAGGCTTCCTGACAGGCGGGAGAGAGATTGGGCGGGTTCACACCTGTGCTCCTGCCTGAGCAGCCTCTTAGGCGAGAGGGAGCAGGCACTGAACTCAGGAAGTTCCAGGGCTGTGCCAGGTGGGGAGGCGGGGGGTGCAGGGAGAGGAATGCCTTCCACCTGGGGCAGAAGTGACTACAGACAGATGCTGGTGAGATGCCAACAGAACAAGCACAGAGGTCAGATGTCATTAATGCCACTTTTTGCAAAGGTCACATTCTCCTACAACAGTTTTTCAACCTGCTTAGAGGAAAGAGCACCAGGGAGAGACACCGAGTCCTGTTAGGTGCTAAGTCAGTCAGCCGCCACGGCTGTGCCAGCTTCTGGCGTGGCGCAGCAGCCAGCGCATTCCTGCGTGTTGGAAAGGCCAGCGTCGCCCTCTTCACACACGGTGGGGGACCGGAAGCCCCAGCTCAGACAGCACCAGAGAGGGACAGGCTCCCTCAGGCCTTCCCGCCTGGGCTCTGTCAATCACGCACAGAGGGGCTTAGCACAAGTCTCCGCAGCACTGTTGGCTGTGGCCAGAAAACCCTAGAAATAACCTAAAATTCTATTAATATGAGAATGGCTAACGCATCCCAACGAGCACATGATTACACATCAGGAGTCGGGAAATTACAAAGCACCTGCTCGCGTCCCTGAGAGCAGGCAGCGACAGGGCGCACTGAGTGTCCTTGGCAGGAGAACGTCTGAAGGAATAGACACGAACTGTCATTAGTAAAGCCTTTGAGAGAATTACCGAGAAACCTTTACCTTGTGCTTAGCGAAATGTGAGTTTAAATTTCAAAGCCAACAGTAATTATTTATAAAGAAATTAAAATAAATTCTGCCACAGACACACACTTCACAGCCCCACCTGTGACGGCAGCGTGCAGTGGCAGAGCCGTGAACTTACCCAGGTCTGCACAGGCGCGGCCCCTTCTGAAGAGCTGCTGCAAGGTGGAGGCCAGTGGAGGCCCAGTCCCAGGGCTGGACGCAGAGCGGAGGCTGCAGCCTCACGGCCTCGGACACGGTCACAGACGAAGTTCTGCCTCAAGGAAATGACTAGTCACTGCGTCCTGCACTCTGAGGCCTATCAGCGGTCAGCCCTCGATTGTCAAACCCAGGTGCCAAGAGGTCACTGCACCAAAAAGCAAAGATCCCAACCAGCAGAATGGAGAACCGAGCAACTCTCATCCTCACCCGCTCACAAGGGGGTGCGTGACCAAACCCCCGGACTGTCTGAAACACCCACCAGGTCGGGAAGCCGCCACCAGGTCGGAAGCACGCGGAGCCCAGGGGCATCGCAGGGAGGGATTCTGAGGAGCAGGTGCCCACAGAGGGAGGGCGTCTCTGTGGGTGCTTTGGGAACCTCCCGCTGTCCAATGAAGAGAGCAAGTCCACAGGCAGGGGCAGCACACAGGAGTATTTCCCCGCTCACTGTCCAGATGTGGAGAGGGGGATAGAACGGCCTCCCAGGTGCCACTGGTCACCGTGGGGGGGTTGGTAGTGCCCACCCCATTAGTCACATTTTAAGTCTGTACAACCACAGTGTTCACCTGCCTGTCATTCATCTAATTACCCCGACAGAGCGACATCGGACATCGAAGATTCGCTGTGGCACCGTCACATCAGGATTTTATCCGGCAAGCAAGCCAGAAGAACTCCCCCAGGCAAGGGGTGAAATTGATCATATTAAATGAGAAAAACTCTAGAAATGTATGCACAACATCATTGCCTTTTCTATAAAGTTAAAAATAATTAACATGAAAAGATATGTTTAAGAAACACATTTAGGTTAAGAAGTTTTAAAAAGTTATATGGGGCCTCCCTGGTGGCGCAGTGGTTGAGCGCTGCGCTGTGGAGCTGTTGGCAGCAGCAATGCGAGTTCGACGCCCAGCCGGGGAAAATCCCACATGGTGTGGCAGACCTCTCCTGCCTCGCCCGCTGCTCCCCTCAGCAGTGTATTTCTGATCTGCCTGTTCTGGTCCCCACTCTGTCTCTGGTGAACCCTCTCGCCGCCCCACGCCTCTGACCTGTAACAGCTTGTATGTATAAATAAATAAATCTTAAAAAAAAAGTTACATGAAAAGAAAAGTAAGTAAAAGAAGAGGCCAGAATTCTAGAAGCCATTACCTTGGTCTAGAGGGAGGCCGGGAGATGGGGGTGGCAGGGGAGTTGGCCACACGGGTAGAAGTTACTGTTGGAAGTCCTAGTTTTTACATTAAATTCAGAAATGCCGCCACATTATTAAAGATCAAGGAAACAGATAAGAGATTTGTCACGTCATGAAGCAAAGACTAACTAGTTCTGTGTCCCGACAAGGAGAGCACACCCCTGCCTTCAAGGCCGTACCACAGCCCCCACTTACTACTACATTTTAAAACAGAACAAACAGTGACAGTTATTAAAATCTGTTGTTTTTGATTAGAAACAACAAAATGTAGAGAATAAAAATTCTAGAAACAGACCCAGGCAGATAATTTATAAGAAGCTAATGAATATTCATAGACTGGAGCAAAAGAACAGATAGTATTTACTCAGTAAAATACTTCATATTATTCATATTTCAACTTTACCACTATAGACAATTTAGAGACACTCCTGTGAAATACGCTTAAATTCTGAGAAGGTGAAAAGTACTTATTGTAACTGTGGGGGCACATACACCTTTAGCTACTAAAGAACAAGTAACAGAAGCAAAACCAACAGACTTTTAGTTATTAGACATGTCAATTTCTTAGTCCTTGTATAATATTTTTATACCAACAATAAAAGGAAAAGACAGATTAAGCTTGACAATCATAATTGGCAAAAGCTTGTTTTTTTATGATACAAATTTGTGATTGTTATGAAACTCAATATGGAAGTCTCATAAGAGGTCCAGGGGGAAAATGCAGTTGGCAAATTAAGTGAATCTGTCAGACTAGCTAGTAACGACAGGAACAGAGTAAGATCCTCAAGTACTTGTCAAAATAGCCATTACCATGTAGATAACACTCGGGTTTGGCGGTGATTTCTTGAACATGACACCAAAGCACACGTAACGAATGTAAAAATAGGTAAACGGGACTCCATGAAAATTAAAACCTTTGTGCATCAAAAAACAGAACGAAGAGTGAAAATGCAATACATGAAAGTATTTGAAAATCATACATCTGATAATGGATTAACATGCCGAATACATAAAGAACTCCCACAAATAACCAAAAAAAAAAAAAAAAAAAAGGCCAGCAGCACCCCGCTGGGTGCGCCCGTGACCAGGAGGCAGCGTCCTGCAAAGGACACTTAGCAGACCAGCTTTAGTCTCAGTAACCAAAGGGGGACTCAACCCAAGTGTTCAATGGTCAGACAAACAAAATGTGGCGTATACAGGTGCGGGAGATTAAGCTCTTTTAAAAAGGAAGGAAACCTTGAGACACACACAATGCAGATAACGACCCAGTCACAGCTAGCCCAGCGCTGTGGGGTAGCACTCACTGAGGCCGGGGCACCCCGCTCAGCGAGGGCCAGGCGAAGGGATGGAGCTTGAGGGGTAGTTTCGGTTCTGCCAGTTGGAAAAGTTCTGCACGGCGACGCACACACTTACTGCCGCTGCATCGCACACCTGGAAATGGCTGATGGTGTGTTATGTGGATTTCACCACACTTCTCCAACAGTTGTAACACACAAAACTGAGAAACCCTGGTGTCAGCAGCTAAGGAACGAAAGGGGCAAACTCCCCGGGTTGGGGGGGACCGGCAGGCTTTCCGGAGCTTGAGCCTGAAGTGACAAAACCCGCCTGTTTCCAGAGCAGGCAATGCCACTCGGGGATACGCAAGGACCCAATTTATACAGACACGCACAGTCACACAACCCAGTTAGTCAAAACACTGTTTATAACTTAAGGCGCTGACTAAACACCCCGTGGTCTAAGCACTTAGGGATAAAGGACGCAGTTGTCCACACGTGACCTTCTCTGAGGTCAGACCCCCTTGGCCAGCTCATGTCACCCACGGGAAAATACAGTTTTAGGGCAGCTGGAGCCCATCCACGGAGAATTAACACTGCAGAAAAAGCCGCTTCCATTGTGTTTGTGGATTCTGCTGCCACAGGGAGAGGCAGCTGGAAGCAAAGTGAGACGTCAAACAAGAACCTGCACGCGTGGCCGTGCCTGGGCAGGCGGTGGGGTGGAGGGAACTGGGGTGAAGCGGCCCCACCTCGGCCAGCAACGGCGCTGAGGGAGAGGCAGCAACGGTTGCACGTGCTGGGGAGAGTGCCAGAGCCATGTTCGCTCACCCCGTCTCGCAGACGCGGAAAACAATTTCTTGAGTTAGCAAGCACCCAGCTGAAAGCGGCCACGTGGCTGAGTTGGGCAGACAGTCATCCCCAGAACAGTGTTCTGTCACCCCTTCCCCAGAGCGGCCACGGGTCCCAGCCTTAGTGTGGGGGATGGGAGGCACGGAGGAGCAAGAGTTTCCTAACACCCTGCCTGTCCCCTCCATCACCTGGCCGCGGGAGGAGGGGACAAAGACTGCGGGGTCAGAGAGGGCGGCCGGCACTGCCCACTCCACGTGCCAGACACGCAGGCAGACTGCAGAACAAACTCCAGTGGGACTCCAAGTTTAAATGTATGAAGTGCCACAAGAACACGGAGCTTTAGTATTTACCTGCTTCCCAAGGTGGGAGAAATGTAAACACAACACAGATACAATTGCATCAAATATAACAACTGTTTATACCCTTGATGCGGAATTGCTTTTGCAAACTCATGGAAGAATGAGCAATTAGGAAGTGGGAAGCCACACGCGCACACTGCAATGGCCAGCGGGCACAAGACACTCGGTCTCACTGGCTGCCAGGCAGCGTCCACCCCCAGAGCAAGCAGCCTGGGCCCCCCAGGAGCAGGGGGATTCCCCCCTTGTACTGAGGGCGAGGGCACGAGACTCAGCCAGGCTGCCCTCCCCAGACGGTGCCTTAGCAACATCTAAAGTTTTAAGAAGGTCAACATGGGCATCTCAGGGGTAGAAATGCGTTCAGTTCCCAAAGACGTAACGCTGTATAAAGTTGAAGCTGCACGGACGGAGGTGCGTGACTTCCTAACTGAAAAAAACAGCTGAAAAATCCCTTAGGTCATCTAAACAGGATCTCTACATGACAGTCATAGAATGGAACATTATGCCACCATCACAAAGGTGCCGCCAGTGACAGGAACAGCTGTGCCTAGGACACCTGTACGTGTTAAGTGAACAGTCGCCAGAGGCTTACATGTAATCCCTTTGGTATGAAAAGGCGCGCGCCTATGCACAGGGAGAAGCTCAAAGCAGGTACACCAGTAACAACCATCAGGCTTACCGAGGATTTGGGTTTTTCCAATTTTCTTATCTGTAAACCTTACAATAAAGTTTTTTTTTTGCGTGATCTAGTGAAGTTATGTAAAAGCAAAGAGAAGGTGGAGCAGAGCTGAGTGGCGGGGAGGTGGGGTCTCGCCAGTGGGCAGGCCGTGTCCCACCCGCGGGGCCCTCCCCCAGGCCAAGGCCACACGGCCAGGAGCGCGTCTTTCTTCGCTGGCCATCCTAGACTTCATCGGTGTATCTGCCCGTCAGCTGTGAGTGCTGGGAACGTCCCGACACGGCGCCCCATCAACAAGCACTTCTCAAGGTCAGAGATTTCCTCCAGACATACTCAAAGAGGTGAGCCCGGATGAAAGGCCCTAGAGTCCCTCGGCAGTCTCGGTCAGGAGGGCAAACCAAGGGTGGCCGGTAGGGTGGGGTCAGTTACCGGCCAGTCTCCTTTCTTCGAGACAGGCCATCTCTGCAGTCCTTCTGTGTCCAGCCTGGGCCGAGAGTGAGACCTGAGCCTGCCTCTCCCTCCTCTCGGAAAACCCTTTCACTCTCGCGCAGCCTTTCAGGTCTCGCCCCCGTTCCCAGCAGGCTTCCCTCTCCACTCCCTCGGGGAGAGGCTGGCAGCAGCTTCTACTCTGAGCCCCAAGACTCTGTGTGCCCCGTGAGGCACCATCGGACCCAAGAGTAAACCCAGAACAGCAGAAGGAAAATCAGCTAGCTCCAAGAGTTCCTACTCACCTGCTCCCCAGCCTTGGCCCGGGCAGCACAGACCTGCACAGCTGAGCTTTGTCACTCAGCGAAAGGAAAACATTTCTCAAAGACCAACTCTTTAGTAACATGAGAATGACGTGCTGAGCCCCAAATCCGACACACTCCAGCTCCCAAAGACCGTGGGTGTGGAACACACCCATCTCATTTCCTTCCAGCCCATTCACACTGCTTTCCCCAAGCAAAGGCAAAAAAATAAAATACAGGTCCCCTTTCGACATCACCATTGGAAATTTAACCAGGTAAAGTTCAGATACCTAAGTGTTTCCCGACCTTGACACTGACCTCCATCAGGGAGGGTGCTTCAGTGGGACATTCTGTGCAGCCACAAGGCACCCACCGGCCAGAAGAGCCCCTCCTGCCCACCAGGCTGCAGGCCACCAAGGGCACAACAGTTGTACCCAGGTCACCGCATGGCTCAAGAACTCAGTTATCTGGAGCTTCTGAAACGTGAATCTAGGTCTAAGTGCAATTTCATTATGCATCTTGATTACAGAGAAAAAGGTCAAAAAATACAACATAGCAATACAACAATTCTCTTGAGTTCCGAACTCAAACCTTTATTCATGCTGTAAAGGGGAAGAAAAGTGATTAATGATCGCTTACATGATGCAACAGGACACATAAACACATACAAGGAACCACCTTTTACAGTTTCAATTTCACAACTTCAAGGAACACATTTCCCCATACAAACATGACTAATACTCTAAGTCCCAATGACTACATAATTGTGTCACACGCAAGTCACTGGGTAAGAAGTGAATCATCATGCCAATAAATTTTTAAATATTGAAAACAAAGAAAACCCCAAAAGACAAAAAAATCCCAATGGCAAAAAGTATCGGTGACTTAAGATCTTTGAAATGAAATTTAAGGGCATGAAGAACATGAGAAAGAGCCACTGGTATTATATTACCAATTCAACAGCAACAACTGGAAGTATTCCCAGTACGTGCTTTCCAGACCGTGCCCAGAATTTTCACAAGTAGACCACGTGTCCGGCAAGTTTCCCCCACCCTGCACCATTTTGCTTAGTACAAACCCATTTTGGCTGGCAGTTTCCCCTTCAGTACTAGACTGTTTAAAAAGCATAAAGAGACCCTTAAACTAAAGACACTGGTTATTAACGCTAACCTTAGCAGGGGTACAGACTTTGCTCCCAAGTATTACAGTATTACAGTAATTTACAGCGACCACACAAGGTGACTTGATGACTATGAAGACTATAAAGCAAACATTTTTGCCGCAATTAACGACCACAAAGACAGATGTGTTTACATGCATGACATAACATACAGAAGCCCTTTGAAAATCATTGCACTTCCCACTTTGCTCAGAATTTTCAATCACGAAATATTTCAGTGAACTAAAATGAGTTACAGACCCTGTACACCGAAATCCCCAAACGTACTACTTTAAAAGCCCACAATTTGAGCAGTTAGTCTGCTGTGAGCCCCACCGCTCCCGGTACCTCGCGCCATCCCGACAGGCTCGCAAAGCAGTGGAGGCTGCACATCGGCCGTGCACACCTGACACTGTTCTGTCAAGTAACTGATACTCAGGTGCAGTGACACCTTTAGTCTGATCCCCACCTTGCAGCAAAGCAAAACAATTTTGCCTCACACTTGGTAGAGGTCTAAACTTCAAGAAGTCTCCAAACAACTTTTGTGCTTAATTACCAGTATAAATTATTTTCTTTGCCCATGACGCTATTCAATTATCCCACCCTCCTACTGAGCTTTTCTCCAGAGAATCCCCTTCAAGTCACTTTCCCTCCCACCCCCATCCTTTGCATATACAGTCAACCACCCCTCTCCCCCAGTACCAGTGCCAACCCTCTCCCTTTCTTCACCCCACCCTCCCTCAGTGCCCCACCTGTCACCCTCCTCGCCCAGGACCCTCCCTTTCAAAGGCCAAGATGACTTTGAAATCTAGTCAGGTAAATTTCGAGCCCAAAAACAGATAGCAAGATGAACCCCAAATCACTACTGGCACCTGGCCGTTTCCTTTAGCAAGCCACAAGGCTTCAGGATGCCCAAACCAGACCTGCCACTTCTAACACAGAATTCGGGCATAACCAACTTGTACCCTCCCAGACTGTGGCATAATGCCCCGCCCCGCCCCCGCCGCCAGTATCTTAGACACTGCCAACTGAAACCCTTTCCCAGCACAGAAGTTCTATCATCGCACTAAGTAAGAACTCCTCCGACCAACGGGTGGGTGGGCAGCCAGGTGGGTGGACGAGGGATCTCTGGGCTCCAACTGCAAGCTCCAGCTATACAGCATCGCTCTGTGTTGTGGCATCAACATTAAAATGTTCTATAGCTTAAAAATCTTCTCGAAGCAAAGTTCGTGGCACACAACTGGTGTGACAGGAGGCTCAATTTACACGCAGCATCTGCAAACCTCCAGCTGCGATAGGAAGGGGTGCCTGCTGGCATTCGAGTGCCGGCAAGACGGTGCTCTCTGATCACAAACATTCAAAACACATCTGCTGACGGCCCGACAGCTGCTTTGGGCTTAAGACTGCTGCCCCCTCATACGCTCATCTGCAAATCTTAAATGGCGGCCTCCTGGAAACATGACATTGGAGAACTTCCTTCTCCTAAGCCTCGAGATTTCAATCTGCAGGCATCAATTTAGGCAGGTTCTCTCCTCCAGGCTCCCCTCCTGCACTGCTACTGCTACGACTCACTGGCCGGGGCCTCCGTGTCTCCCGCTGCCATCTGCTCGCCATGATGAACGCTACAGTAACAAACCACCATCCATGAAACTGGTACCGTCGCTGCAGGCCCACCCGAGGTCCACTTTCGTTCCCCACCCTCCACAAGCAACACCACCCCACCCCAAGTCCGCTTCGTCATCACCGAAGACCCGACTCCTCCAGGGATCTCAGCAACTCCCCCAGGCTTACCAGATTACCAGAAGCAAGGTTTTAAGTGAATGGGTAACCTCGAGAGAGTTAAAGGGAGGAGGAAGGGCAGAGCGAGCTCACAGAAGTTAGCACGGAACCTAGAGGAAAAGGCCAAAAGGGAGCACTGCCACCTGGAAAATAAAGCGTGGGTCAATTGTGTCCAATCTGCCCCCACCTGTCACATCAGGTGCCCACCTAGAACCGCTGTAGATGGCACGTTCTTTCCTGAGTTACTCCTTAGACCACCACCCCTGCCTTGACCAGGGGCTCTGACCTGACACCCAGGCCTGAGGTCCACCAGGCTGGGCCTAGCCTGGATCCTGTCCCAGGCCGAGCCAAAATTACATACCACCCTGAGCCAGAGCTGTCAGCTCCCGAGGCTAAGTTGTTTCCACAAGACCAGGCCTCATCCCCAGGCGGTTTCACAACCCTTTGTCTGGAAAAAAAGGGGGCTGCTGGTATTGACAAGTTCAAGGTCTGCCCCTCCCTGCCCGCCTGCAGCCCTGCGCCCAAGGTCTTGCTCTCTGATCATCTCCACGGCGTCATCTGTCCCAGTTTCAACTCCTCTTCAAGAGGAGGCAAGACCCTCACTCTGCCAGTCTGGCCTCGCATTCCCCCATCCACACCAACGCTGGCACTGGGGGCTGGCTCTGCCCACGTAGGGGCCTGCAGAGGCAGCAGTCTCCCGGGGCCAAGTCCCCCTTCTCCAGTGGGGTCAGCCTGGCCTCAGGGTCACTGTCGTCCCCCTGGGTTTCTGCGGACACCTCAACGCAGCTCTCCCCAGGCTTCTAAGCTCCCAAGATCTAGCTCCTTCCTTAACCTCCCTTCCCCTCGGACCCCGCGCGCCCCAGTTTCCTCTAACTCAGCCATCTGGCCCGGCGGTCTCTTGAGGCCCTAAACTGGCAGCTTCCGCCCAACAACTCAGCCCAGAAGCGCGGCCCTCCCTGTCGCTAACTCCTGCTGGTCGGGTCACAACTTTTCCTTTTATAGCCTGGCCGCATCACTGGGGCACTGCTCCACGGGACGATTCCTCCACGGCCACCGGAAAAAAAGTCCCGCCCCGCCCCCGCCCGAGGAGCTGACTAGGGCGGCTCTCGGTCTCCCGGGGCGTGCGCCCCCCCCTTCCGAGGGCAGAGGTCAAGGTCAACCTGGGGAGGCAGGCTCCATGGCGGAGAAGTTCCCCTTTCTCCTTTGGGGTGTGCAGCGCAGCCTCACCCTTCCCTGAGAGGGGACTGGGGTAGGGGGCGGCTGGGCTGGTGCCGCTCTCCCCGAGGGGCGAGGCCAACTGCCAGGGGACGCCTCGGGTCACCCCGCCCGTCCGCGGGCCGAAAGAAGGCCCGGCAGGGCGCCTGGAAAATTCCAGGCAGCGCGGAGGAATCTCTCCCGAGGCGCATCACCCCTGGCGCCGCGGGGGGAGGCGGGGCGCGTGACTCGACAGAAGACGCGGCCGCGTGAGCGCTGGTGACGTCAGCGCCCGCGCGCGGCGGGGGCGGGGCGCCCCTCACCCCACCCCAGTCCCCGCGGCTTGGAGCTCGCGGGACCCAGCCGTGCTTACAGATTCTCTGGCTATGAAGCCCTGTTGTCAAAAACAAAACAAATGAAAGAAACGTGGTTGCGATGTTGTTTTTAAACGGCCAGTAAGCTCGTGAAAAAGAGGCCGGAGGGGCGTGTGTCTTGGTTTTGTCGTTCTGTTACCAGCGGCCCGGGGTTAGACGTATTTCACAAGAAAACAGATCCGGGCTGCGATGGAAGCCACAGTGACTGTGCGTTATGTATTAAGAGGAAACGGGAAGTTTGCAAAATAGTGCAAAGCAAGAAGCCCGAAGGCACGTAGGCCCGCGGCTCTTTTTTTGCTGTGCTTTTGGATTGGGGAGGGGAGGGAAAAGGGGAGTTTTGTAAAAACTGCCTTTGTCCAGGGTAGTTCGCAGCCAGTGACAGGGACGGGCTTCAGGGAGGCCCCTGGGTTCTGGGGCCCTGGCCACGGCCTGTCTCCACGGAGCAGCCCCAGCCTGGGGCTTCCGAAAGCAGCGGTGACTGCTAACCGTGAACGCTTGTCCTATCCACCAAGAACAGGCCCTGAGCTCTGGGTGAGGATTTTTCAAGGCTTTTGAAAAGTAGAGTTGGCACGTCCTGTGGCAGCGTGGAGCCAGGGTGAGGCGGAACCACAGCCGGAGACCCCCAGGTGACCTGCTTCAACTCTGGCCCCTTCAAGGACAGGGTGGAAAGAAGACCCTGAGCAACCAGAACTGAGAAGGGAATCTGGACCAGCTCCCTGCCAGGAAGGCTCCTCCCAGGGTTACCACCCACACCCCAAACAAAACAGCCTGTGTCAACAGGCTCCCTTGGCAACAGGAGGAAATTGGGAGTGTGCTTTTCCCGCCTCTGCAAGATGGCATCTGCAGGCCGGGCCGCACCCTCCCTGTGGTTCTCTGGAAAACTGATGACTGGCTTGTGACTCTCAGCACCAAAGGGCTAGTTCAAGCCCAGGCTTGTTCACCAGCAGCTTAGCAGAACTCTTCTGCCAGGGAAAGACCCCCACCCACCCACATACACACACACACACACTCACACTCACACTTCCCTAAAATCTGCCCTAGGGTCTTGTCCCTGAGCCGTTTCCAGAGGTGGGTTAGGGAGGCTTGGTCTGAATGAACAGTGGAGAAAGAGGAAATTGTCTGTCAGAATGTTTTAGAAAGCCAGAAGGTGGCTATGATCTCCAATCCAGAGCCTGCCCTCTGGGTCACAGGACTGAGCCTTGGGGTCAGCCCTTTATTTTATCTACAAGGCACCTGTTGTGTGGCTACTTCCTGGACCTGTGTCAGGTCTTGCTTTTCTCTCCCTCTGGTAAAAATCTTTCTCATCCCCAAATCCCGGGAATAGATTTAGATTTTATGTTTCAAAAATATTAGGTGAAGGGCCTCCCTGGTGGCCCAGCGGTTGAGCGCTGCGCTGTGGAGCTGTCGGGAGCGGCGACGCGAGTTCGACGCCCCGCCGGGGAGCATCCCACATGGTGCGGCAGACCTCTCCTGCCTCGCCCGCTGCTCCCCTCAGCAGTGTATTTCTGATCTTCCTGTTCTGCTCCCCACTCTGTCTCTGGTGAACCCTCTCGCCGCCCCACGCCTCTGGCCTGTACCCCAGCTTGTATGTATAAATAAAATAAAATCTTAAAAAAAAAAAAAGAAAACGTCATTACTAATGTTTCATTATATAAAAAAAAACAAAACAAAAATATTAGGTGAAATAAGCAACGCAAGAGGCATTAAGATTCTCCATCCCAAAAGGAACGAAGTCCTCCTCTGTGCCCTTGTGTCACCAACTTCCTTTTCAAGGACAAAATGAGTTGCAGAAGTTTCTTATTTAGAAGCTTTCCTGGGGGCCTCCCTGGTGGCACAAGGGTAGGTCTCAGCACTATGAAGCTGTCCACAGCCGCTGCACCACGAGTTCGATCCCCGGCCAGGGAGCTTCCCACATGGCGCAGCAGACCTCTCCTGTCTTGCCAGCTGCTCCCCTCAGCAGTGTACTTCAGTAGATCCGCCTGTTCTGCTCCCCACTCTGTCTCTGGTGAATTCTCTCACCACCACCCTCCAGCACCTCTGGCCTAGACCCCCGTTCTTGTATGCATAAATAAATAAAATAATTTTTTTTAAAAAAATAGACGCTTTCCTGGCTTCTGAGTTCTACACAGCTGGTTTTCTTTGTTAACTTAAAAGTTCAGAGGTTGGGGCCTCCCTGGTGGAACAAGGGGTTGTCTCAGCACTGTGACGCTATGGGCAGCCACTGCAGCATGAGTTTGATCCCCGGCGCAGCCTCAAAACCATTCCTGCCAAGAGACCCAGGGGATCAGGGTTAATGATCCAGCGTTAAGAGCATGGTGTCACACACATGTAGGGGCCACTGCATCCTGACTTGTATGGCAGAACCTGTGGGTGAAGACTTTTACCAGCTGGTGACACATTCATTAAAAAAAAAAAGTTCAGAAGTCAACTGAAATGCAAAGCACATTTATTTGGGGTTCGCATTCTACAGATGTACAATTCGACAGATTTTTGTTAGAAAACCTAAGCAGTGCCCCATAGAAGGACGAAGTCACAGGGGTTTTATGGGAAAAGAAGAGTTGGCTAGAGTTAATCAGATTAAACTATTCTTGGCTATACATCACTGTTTACTGCTTCTCTCTAGAAAGGCTGAAAAGGGAACTGACTATAATTCTGTCCTTTGCTAAAAGTCCATAAACAATCATTTGTTTCATGTTGTTGTTTTTTAAACATTTTTTATTTATGCATACAAGACCTGGGGTGTAAGCCAGAGGTGTGGGACGGTAAGAAGATTCACCAGAGACAGAGCAGGGAGCAGAACAGGCAGATCTACTGAAACAGATTGTTTAGGGGCGCAGCAGGCGAGGCAGGAGAGATCTGCTGCCCCATGTGGGAAGCTCCCTGGCTGGAGATCTAACTCCAGCTGCAGTGGCTCTCCATAGCTTCATAGGCTGAGATTTAACCCCTTGCACCACCAGGGAGGCCCCTGCTTCATATTTTTAACAATTTAATTTGGCTTAGTTCCAAGGAAATCTGTAATGGCTTCCTGGATGTCAACTTTTCACAGACTGCATTTGAGGGGAGATGAGCTGAGGGTAGAAGACCCCACAGGCCATTTCTGTTCAGCTATTCACAGTAAGGTTTACAACCCCGGTTGGGGCTCTCTGCAAATAAGGCTACAAATGCCTCCGGCTGGATGGAGGAGGGGCAGGGTGGCGCCTGCCTGTGTCAGCACATTTCTCTAGATCAGAATAACAAACTGTTCCAGGAAACAGCAGTAAACAGAGAAACTTGGAGCCCAGGGTGGGGCTGGGTAGTGAGGGACCCGCCTTATCTGGGTGATGACTGAAGTCTTCTAGGGCAGACCACCAGGGGCTCATGGTGGAAAGGGAAAGAAGGCAGGAAAGGGCCCCTTTGGCAACATCCAAAGTTCAGGGGCAGGGTCTGGGCTGAGTTCTTTCTCACGGACAAGGCCTCCTGCCCATTTCTCTCAGAACCCAGCTCAGCAGTGCTGTTTCTCAGCACACACACCAAGCCAGGAAAGGACACAGCTTTCCCACAGGGACCCCTGGAAAAGAGGGAGGAAAAGCTGGTATGTCAGGTTCCTACCAAGGGCAGGACAAAGAGGGCACAGCTGTCACCCCTGGAGAATGTGCCATAACCACCCCCGCCCCCCCCCCCCCCCCCCACCCCCCCAGGCTGCGTTACCCAGGGTGGCCTCCTGGGTACCTTGGGCTCTCCACTCACAGGAGACCCTCTGTGGGTGCCCAGTCCCTCAGAGCCTGAGGCCCCTGGCCGGGCGGGGCTGGGCAGGGAGACTGCACAGTCACCAGCGCTGGCCCCGAGCCCGTCCTGCCGCTTGCCTCACAGTGGCCCAGAAGGAACAATGCAGGACACCCCCCCCAGCACCCACTGTCCTCTCCTGCCCTGACAGGAAGCCAGACCTCAGTCTGCTCAGCGTGACCCCGGACACCCCTGGACATCCCTAGAGGCCTGTCCTCCTTTCCACTTCACAATTCTCACAAATACTGTTGTGCCTTGAAGGGCTGTCAGCCGGTGGCTGCCTGGCCCAGCCCTCCCTCAGCTCCTGCAGGCCACTGCCCAGAGGTCACCCCCTCACACCCTCTGGGGAGGGTTCTCTGTGTCCTGTTCTCTGTGTCCTCCAGGCCCTGCCACGTCGCAGGCCTAGAACCTTGTTGACTGAACAGCCTGTGTTTCGCGCAGGTCATGCCGGGAGGCCTGTGGCATAAATAGCCGCGGCATTTGTGGACTGACTGAAGGAGTCTCCAGGCTGGCGGCAGCCATACGGATCTCGGGGGCGTCCAGCCCTAGGCTCCCAGGTCTGCGTAGCAGGAGGTGGGGGTCTGGTGTCCCCTGGGGTCCTGGGCCCAAAGGCTGCAGGGGACATTCCAGAGAGAGGTTGTGGGGCGGGGGAGCCCCAGACGGGCTTGGGGAAGAGGACTGGCCCTTCATGCTCCTGTTTTCTGGGACACATGGGCCAAAAAGAGAGGGGGAGGCAGGGAGAACATCCCGAGTTGGGGGGTGTCCTCACGTTTTTGACCCTTGGCTCCCTGGGGGAGGGGCTCTCAGTCCCTGATGTCCTTTCCTGGCCCCTGCTGGCAGCTCCAACAGGGCTCCGCCTCCTAGGGCAGGCCTTAGGCCTCCAGGAGATGGCGTCCCTGCTTCCGGGTCTCAGGGACTCTGCCACGTGCCCTCCTGGGCACCAGGCCCTGGGTGTCCCAACCCTACTGACTGCCCCTCCCCCCAACTTCCCAGAGCCTTGTCCAAGTTGGCTCCTGCCTGAAACTCCCTGTCCTGCCAGCTCCTTCACTGACTCACGGTCCCCTCCCTGTGTCCTGACGTGTCCCCCCAACCCGAAGTGCTCACCCAGCAGCAGAAAGGCCTATGGAATGAGAGACCTGGTCCCACAAACATGGTCTCCCCAGTCCACAGCCATGCTCTGCCAGCAGCCCCCGACTTCTTTGGGCCCCTTTCTTTCAGAGGCCCCACCCTTTGGAGTGGGCCCACATTACTGGCCTCTCCGCAAGCCCCACCCAGCAGGAATCCTGTCCACAGCTGCTCTGGGCAGGGGGCCAGGCCAAGGCTGACATCCGCCCCACCCCCCATCCCCGCCAGGAGCCCGGAAGAAACCCTCTCCCTTCTCTGGGGTCTGCCAGCAGCCCCCACACAGGGGCCGCCCACTGGCCCACTGCCACAAGTGCCCCAGTCACCGCCCTGGAGTCCCGGAGACAGCCCTGGGCTTGCTTGGACTTGGCCCCCCCCACAGCCTTCCCAGGAGAGGCTCATGGCGCCACTGAGTCGGGAGAGGGGCAGCCAGTCCTGGCCCGGCAGCTGCTGACCTCAGCGCTGTGGGGGGACCGGGCTCCGGCTGGCCCGGAGTGTGGGCGATCGCGCCACCCCTCCCCCAGCACCAAGGTCAAACGGGCAGGGGACACACAGCCCGGCCAGAGCTGGGACAATTATTTCCACTCTTGCAAGCACTTAGGACGCGCCTACGAGCTGCCGCAGGGCCAGCGGGTTGGGGGGGGGGGGCGCTGAGGGTCCTGCCTCCGGGAAGGGGAGGCGGCCAAGGGCGCCAGCCCCTCTGGGCTGGGGGAGCGTGAGGCCCCAGGGTGTGCACACCGCACCTGCTGGACTTCCCTAATAGTGCTCCTTTTAACTATTTTGACTCAGTTATGGTTTCCCAGTAAAAATAAGTTCCAAAACAGGATCTGTTTGGGGGACATGGATCCTGCTCTTTGGAAAACGTGGGGGCCACCGAGTGGGGAAGCCGGTGGAAAGCCCCCCAACAAGGACGGCAGGGAGGTGCGGGTGGTCAGGAGCCAGGGCGCTTGCTCGGAATGGGAGTGGGCTTGTGCGCCAGCCCCAGGGCCCCTGGACACCGCCCCCCGGATTCCAGGCCGCTGAATCCGGGTGGGCGGTGCCAGTGGCGCCTCCGCGGCTGAATGGTAGGAAAGGGCGGGCTCAGCTGCCCCCTGCTGGCGACAGCTGGAGCAGCAACCGCGCTGTGACCCGCGGCTTCCCTCATCCCCCACACACGCCCCGCCCCCGAGCTGTCAGCCCGCTGGGGCAAGGAAAGCAGCTAACCGTGGGGAGCCAAACTTCTCTCTTAAAACTAAAGTCCTAATCCAGGCCCAGTCCTGCCCCCACAATCTTCCCGTCTCTGAAACGCGGCACTGGTTGGGCAGGGAGACGCTCTGGCTCTGAAGCGCCCTCCTGGCCTGGAGGAGCAGCGAGACTCCGCCCTGAGGGCTGCGATCCCCTTGGCTCGGGGCTGTGAGTGTCCATCAGGCTCAAGGTTCCGTCCATCATAACCAGGCCTTGCGAGGCTCCCTTGTCTTACCTCCCAGGCCCTCTCACTTCCCTCCATGCGTCTCTATCCTGCAGACCCCTCGCTGCCCGCAGGAAGCCCTCCTTGATCGCTGACCCTCTTCCCCATCTATCACACTGGTCAACAGTGAGATCGTAACCTACTTAAAAAGGCCCTAATCTGTAGCATCTTGGTGTGCTGAACATGAATATAACCCTGAAAAATTTTTATTAGCTCTCGTTTTGAAGATATTTCATAAAATTCACTTTATATGTTGCACTGTGCAAATTGATCCAGTAGGACTGCAACAATATCCTAAATCAGCCCAGAATGATGTAATATTGCATCGTATTGCATAATACCATCATGCACACATCATCCATAGTTCATCATGCATTTTCTGATGCAATGCAATACTACTGCCAGGCGGCTGCTGAAGTAAGCTGACGTCAGCAGTGCACTAGATAAAGCCCTGTCGGAAAGGTTGAGCATCGAAAATATTTCAAAATTTGTGCGAGACAGTTTAAGCTACTGTTTCATAGAACTGTGATTATTTTATTTACCCAGTGGTAGACTACAGAACAATAATGCCTTGAAAGTGCATTAATAGCATGGGCAATTTCTGCTCTATTTGTGGGGAAGTGACATTTGCCAACCAGAAGAAAAGGATCACTTCTCAAGTGAAGAAGGCTTATCATCTTGACTTCGGATGCAAGGTTGGTGACCAAGACAAGCCTTGGGCCCCGCATATATGCTGGGCTACATGTACAACACAGCTTTCACAGTGGTTCAATGGCAAAAGACCATCAATGCCGTTTGCAGTCCCCATGGTGTGGAGAGAGCCAAGCAACCACATAAAAGACTGTTACTTCTGCTTGGTTCCTCCTCTTTCCAGCAGAATAACGAAGCAAAAGAAGTCAAGAATAGTCTACCCAAACATTCCTTCTGCATTGAGATGACCAGTTCAACAATGTAATGCAGGGTGATGCGAACAAGCCTGGCATGCCTTTCGCCTAGTGTCTACAAACTTTCTAGGAATGTTAGGCAGAAAACTACAAGGAACTAGTAGAAGATATGCTGATGCAGTATCAGAAACTTGGCTGCAATATGTCTCTAAAGAGCCACTTCCTTCATTCCCATCTGGATGGGATGGTTAGTGATGAAATGAAAACTGTGGTATGGTTAGTGATGAACATGGTGAACATTTTCATCAAGATATGCATCCATGGGGCCTCCCTGGTGGTGCAGCGGTTGGGCGCTGGGCTGTGGAGCTGTCAGCAGCAGCGATGCGAGTTCGCCGCCCGGCCGGGGAGAATCCCACATGGCACGGCAGACCTCTCCTGCCTCGCCCGCCACTCCCCTCAGCAGTGTATTTCTGATCTGCCTGTTCTGCTCCCCACTCTGTCTCTGGTGAACCCTCTCGCCGCCCCACGCCTCTGGCCTGTACCCCACCTTGTATGTATAAATAAATAAATCTTTCAAAAAAAAAAGATATGCATCAATGGAACAAAGATACCAGGGAAAATGGTCCACTACAATGCTGGCTGACTACTGCTGGACACTCCCCAGAGATGCTCCTGAACAGCTGTACAAGAGACAAGGGAAGAAATCTAAGAAGCAGTCTATGGCTTGATTTTTTTACAGGTATTAACCGTACGCCTATTACTATGGGCATGCATTTCGTGACGTAAACATCCATTTATTGCAGATTACAAAAAAAACTAGAGCCAAAATTGGAATTTGACTGTCATATTCGTGTTGAGCACATACAAATTGATAGGAAATGACTCATTTTATTTCAGTGATGACTTTTGTAAAAAATTGTTGACCAGTGTTATCTGCTCTGCTTTTGTCATGTTCGGTGCTCACGCTGCAGGACCAAAGCCCAGCGCGCTGGGCAGCTTCCTGCGGGCTCAAGGTGCTCCACAGGTGGGACCTGATGCTGTCCCTGTCCCCGAGCAGGTCCCAGAACCACCACCTCCTGCCTAGACCCAAAACACAAGACAGTCCAAAGCTTTTGGACTCTGGCCTCTCCCCTGGGGCACTGGCGTCACACTGGGTGAGGAGCGAGGCCACTATGTCCAGATACTGTGGGACTGTGCACAGGGCAGCAGCGGTGTGGCCCGGACTCACAAGATCTAGCCCCGCCCACAGGCGGCAGGGGCGTGGCCCGGGCTCACAGGACCTAGCCCCGCCCACAGGCAGCAGGGGTGTGGCCAGGACCCACATGACAGTCTGTGGCTGGGGCAACCGTTGGCTCCTGGGTCCCCTGCTGTTTCCTGCTTTGTTCCTACTATGACCCCCAAAACTCCTGGGCTTCTTATCCCAGACGGTCCTGACAAACCACCAAGGTTGGAAAACTTCCATCTGGGTTCTCCAGGGCATTCAACTTGGTGCACCCCCTCCATGCCTGGTTAACAAAAAGCAAACAAGCAGCCTGGAATGGACGCCCAGGCTAAGGTTAACACCCTCCCCTTACTTATCACACACTAACCTGAAGTTCGCTGGAAACCTATTTTATTATTAATATGTCACATGATACAAAAAGAGTGAGAATGTTCAAGAGCACTTGGTGAAATACTGCATTGCTCCCTCGGACAGGCAGGGGAGGGGAGAGAGGGAATGCTGAGAAGAGGCTGGGGTGTGAAAAGGAGCATGCTTGCCCAGCCGGCCTGCAGGCGGGGCACCGAGACAACCAGGGAGACAGAACCAGAGGGCTGGGGGCTGGGAGCGCTGGGCAGAGTCCCCGACTCCAGGAGGGATGGCTGTCCTCTGCTGGGCCCATTCTGGAAGACTGGGGACACCTTTCATGAAGACAAAAAATAAAGCCCCTACTTGCAAAAGGCAAGCCCACCCCAGGACATCTGGAGTGTTAGGTCTCAAAGTGGGGGAGCGGCCCTGGCACCTGGGGAGGGGCAGGCTGCACTTCCTCTCCCACCCCCACCAGGAGACAGAGCAGAGCCCTACGCAGACCTCAGCCCTGCCTGGGAAAGTCCCAGGGGCTGGCAGGAGCTGGAGGAGGAATCCACCACGGTAACGGAGGGCTGCGCAGGCCAGCAGCAGCCTCTGGCAAGTCCAGCTTCCTGCCACCTCTCCAGGAGGGCCGGGTGTTGTGGGACTTGCCCTGCCCAGCGGCCCCGGGGTCAGGTGGGTGGGCAGCAGCGGAGGCTGGGGGGGCCTTTCCTCGAGCGCCTCCACGGCCACAGGCGCCAGAGCCAAAGCCAGAATGAAAACCTGCAGTCCAGGGGGTTTGGGAGCTTCTCCTTGTGCGGTATGTGGGTCTGGGGGGCTTGTGGGCCCAGGGGGCGCCGCCTCCCAGCACAGTGATGTGACCAAAGGCTGGCAAAAAGGGACTCATTCTGGTGGTGCCTCCTGCCTGCAAGACAGGCCCGAGCGTGTGGGTCCTGCCCAGCTCGCCCAGTTCCCTCCAGCCAGGGAGGGTGTGGGATATGGGGCCTCCCTTTACAGCTCCTGCCCCCGTGAGGGATGGCAGCAGGCAGCGCGTGGCGGGAGGCTGGCAGAAGGGATGCGACCACCAAAGTCCAGGTGACCGAAGTCCGGGGGAGAGCGCAGCAGAGCCCTGGTCTGTTACCTGCCGTCAGCGCTGCCTCAGGCCTCCACCTTGACAGGGGCACAAAGGCACGTCCCTGGGGGCAAGGGACTGGCCAGATGGTTCTGAGAGAGCAGTGGGGCCCAGAGTCCGGGGCGGGGGCGGGTAGGTGTAAGAGGGGTCCTGCAGGTCCCGTTCCTCTCTGCACAGCTCAGCCCTGGCTCCAGGCCCACCTCCTGCCCGCACGCAGCCTCAGCCCTGCTCCAGGCTGTCGGTGGGCTGCACCACGGTGTAGCTGCCCTGGCCCGTGGACAGCTGCCGGCTGAAGAAGGATGTGGTGCGCTTCGGTCTCACCCGCCTGATGCTGTCGCCTGCCAGGGATGAGGAGGGAGGTGCTGAGGAAGGGCTCTGGGCCCAGCGGTGGCCCCACCGAGCCCATTCAGACTGGGCTCTCTTCTTACCCGCCAACTCTGCCTCAGTCCCACACCCCATTAGTGACAGGATGGGGGGCTTGTGGCCAGCCCCCAAATCGGAGGCCAAATCAGGCTTTGATGTTGAGCCAGCTGTGGGGTCTGAGCTCTGGCTAAAACCTGGTCAAGGAGCAAGAAACGCGCCACCGCAGGCCCGCGGGCCGAGGCAGCCACGGGAGGGAAGGCGGCCTGCAGCTCGGGCTTCGGCCGCGCTCACGGGTCAGTGCAGCATCACAGGGACGCTGCTGGCAACCACCTTGGATGTGTTGTCATGGAAACAACACTCTCCCTCAGACATCTTCCAAAGCCACAGCCCTGGTCCAGCCACGAGAAAACACCAGAGAAATGCCAGTGAAGGGACGACCGTCACCAACCAGTGCTCTTTTTCAAGGTCATAGAAAGCCCGAGAAACTGGCACAGGAGGGAGAAGCTGGGAGCCAGGACGACCGAATGGGGCGTGGTGCCCTGGGTGGGACCTGACGAGTCTGGGGGGGCGGGGAAGGACACTAAGGAGTTTACTTAGTGTATTTTATCAGCATTGCCTCATTAGTTATAACAAATATGCGTGTTTCATGTCAGATGGTAATTTAAAAAAAGGAAAGCCACAAAAAAGTAGGAACAGAAATAAACGGGCAGCAATTCATGGAGAAAATATCAAAGGTCTGGCACGTGAGGACAGAAAGCTTCAGTGCCAGCACCCCAGGAGAATGGCACCGAAGGCAGGGGTGCAGAAGGCCGGTGCCACCCCTCTCCAGGGAGGGGTGGGTACAGCGGGTGCCCCTGGGCCCAGCAACCCTGCGCTTCTTAGAATTCTTCCCAGGAAAATTGTGTGGATTTGGGCCTCCCTGGTGGCACAGCGGTTAGGCGCTGTGCTGTGGAGCTGTTGGCAGCAGCAACGCAAGTTCAACACCCGACTGGGGAGATTTCCACATGGCGCGGCAGACCTCTCCTGCCTCGCCCGCTGCTCCCTCAGCAGTGTGCTTCCGTCCATCTGCCTGTTCTGCTCCCCACTCTGTCTCTGGTGAACCCCCTCACCGCCCCACACCTCTGGCCTGTACCCCAGCTTGTATGCATAAATAAATAAGTTTTTTAAAAAAGAAAATGGTTTGGACTCCAGGCGTGGATTTAGCCCCGCAGGTATGTGCCTGTGAGAGCTGAGACATGACGATAAAGCTGGCAGGAAGGCGGGAGATGGCCGTACTAACTGTGCCAAGGCAGACTGTGGCGGTAGGAACAATCATTTTGTTTTTTCCAGTGGGAAAAGTGGCACGCTGGTCAAAAAGTAAGGGGACAAAGAAGCACGAGAACAGATGTCAAAGTGACAGCGACTCGGCGGGGGTCTCCCCTCCTGGCATGCGGGGGGCAGCCTCACAGGACCGGGCATTGTCCCGAGAACGCCCTGCCATTTAAGTGCAGGTCTTCGTCATGGCACCCCAAAAGCACCTTTCCATTTGGGGTAATTCTTGATTTATACAAAGGTCATTGAGGGTCCTGACCAGGGGTCTCCCAGCTCCTCCTGACGGGGCCATTTTCCGTTCCCACGGGCATCTGTCCGAGCAGAGAGGAAGCACGGACACAGCCTCCAGGGCGAGGCGTGGGGTTCCGCCCGTTCTCCACCTGACCCCAGACGCCACTCTGTGTTTAGGGGACTGCATTTTAACCAGCCACACTGACGCCACAGGATGGGCCCATCTTTACTCACACCTTAATGACTGACAGAGGAAGTTTCTAGAATTTCATGTTCTGGAGGATGCCGCCGTGAACGCCTCTGCAGATGCAGCAGCGAGAAGGGACAGGGGAAGCTTGATGGCCAGGGCCCGCCTGATCACAGAGCACACGCCTGTGTGTGTGCGTGTTCCTGTCTGTGTGTGTGTGTGTGTGTGTGTGTGTGTGTGTGTGTGTGCCCGTGTGTGCGCATGCGCCGCGGGGGGCTCTCACCGTCCTCCACGTAGTCGATGGTGGACAGGTGCTGCAGGCGGCTGCACACCACGCTGCCCTGCCTCCGCAACTGGGGGCGCTGGGAGGGAGCCAGCAAGGCGCCCGGGGCTGGGGGTGCGCCAGGCGCGCTCTCCTGGGGGGCGGCGGGCTCTGCGGCCTGGCTCAGCTCGATGCAGTACTCGATGAGGCTGCTCATTAGCTCGGCCTGGGGAGGAGAGAGGAGGGGCATGAGGCCTGAAGGGGGTGCCCCTTCCCGCTGCGGCCACCCAGAGGAGGGTGGGGCGCACGGAGGCTTCCCGGCTGTCTGTGGGGGAGGCAGAGCAGCAAACACGCACCCCGTTACGCAAGACCGGGTGGAGGGGCAGGCACTGCGGGCCCGGCGCAGGGGAGGTGCCCTGGGGTGACCCCCAGGTCAGTGCTGGTGGGGGAGTGGGGGTCCCAGATCCGGAGGGGAGCAGAGAACATTCTCGTCAAAGCCACAGCTGGGCTGGCAGGGCCAGGCGGGGCCGGGCGGGGGCTGAGAAGCTGGGCACAGAGAGGAAAAGGAAGAGGGGAGCGGCCTGCATCTGAGTGTCCGAGAGAAGAGTCCTCAAGGGGGGGGGGGGGAGGACACCCGGGCTGACGGGGGCAGCCTTGAGCAGGTTCTGAACATGACGCCTTCCCCACAGATCTTAAACATGATCTGTGTCGATGGGAAGTGACCCCACGCCTCTGGGCACCGTCTGGGGCCAGTCACCGGCCGCCTGGCAGAACAGTGCCCCTGGTCAGGCCACACACTGAACATGTTCCCTGCGCTGGCACCGCAGTGGGCAGCAGGGCAGAGCGGGACAGGGTGGACAGAGCCGCGTGTCCAAGCGGGGAAGCCGCTGGGGGTTGGGGTCAGAGCCGGGAGCCCGGGGGCGGTCAGGGCCTGCTTGCTCCCAGGGCAGCCCGAGGCCTCTCTGAGGCGACCCAGCCGCAGCCCAGGGGAAGAGCCGGGTCCTCTCCTCACGGGAGACACGGCCAAGGGACGGAAGCCGGCTGGAGACCAGGCAGGCGGCTGCTGGGGAAGGGCCTGAGCTGCAAGCGTGACAGGGACATTCTTTAAGACTCTGACACAGCCCGAGGCTCCAAGGCTGGGGGCCTGAAGCCAAAGATGAGCCACTTTCAACAAAATTCGAAGCCCACCGGCCGCTTCAGCAAAGCGGGGAGGACGAGAGGGCCCGGCAGCTGGAAAAGCACGCAGCGCTGAGGGCCCACAGCCGACCCACCCTGCTCAGCGGGGGCCAGCGCATCCCCCAAGGCAGGAGCAGGGGCCTCCCTGGTGGCGCAGCAGCCGAGCGCTGCGCTGTGGAGCTGTCGGCAGCGGCGATGCGAGTTCGACGCCCGGCCGGGGAGAGTCCCACATGGCACGGCAGACCTCTCCTGCCTTGCCCGCTGCTCCCCTCAGCAGTGTGTTTCTGATCTGCCTGTTCTGCTCCCCACTCTGTCTCTGGTGAACCCTCTCGCCGTCCCACGCCTCTGGCCTGTACCCCAGCTGTATGCATAAATAAATAAATCTTAAAAAAAAAAAAAGGAGCAAACCTTTGTGACCTCACGTCGGGCAACACTTTCTTAGCAGGTAAGAGGCATAAACCGTAACAAAAAAATTGGATAAAACAGGCTTCCTCAACATCGGGACCTCTTGAGACAGTCAGGAAAATGAAAGGGCAAGTTGCAGACTGAGAGGAACAGTTTCCAAACGCCCTGACTGGAGGGAGGACAGGACGCAGGACACGAAACGCACCACTCAGCCAGAAAACAGCCCACCCCCCAAAGGGCTTGAACAGACGCCCCCTGAAGGAGCTGCGAGGGGAGGACAAGCACACGGGCAGGTGTGCACAGCGGCGCGGCCGGGAGAGGGCCAAGGAGAACACGGGGTCTCGCATCAGCGGGGGCTGGCGGGGTGAAGCCTCAGGGCCCATGCTCCGAGCCCCGGCCCTCAGCCCCGCGCCCCTGCACCTCCCTCCCCGGGCCTGCAGACAGGCGCACCAGCGGCTGCTGGCAGCGGGGGCCTGAGCAGCAGCCGGTGGCTCAGGGAAGGCCAGTTCCCGGGCCCCTGGCCCCTGGTGCCCTCTGACCTCCTGCCAGCTTGCCTGGCGCCTCCGCGCTCCCGGGCCCACCTGCTTGGAGTAGATCTTGAGGAGCTTGTTGACGGGCGTGCCCTCGTGGTCCCCGTCGAACTCCAGCCACAGGGCAGGCTCCTCCTCCTCCGGGGACGCGTGGTCCCAGGACAGCTCCTGGAAGGTGAGGCCCAGCAGCACGTGCTGGGAGGAGAGAGCTTGGCCTTCACCCCGCGGAGGCCTGCGCCCCGCCCCATGCTGCCACTAGCAGGAGGGGCCCCAGCTTTCAGCAGACCCCAAGGGGAGTGGGCGGGGCAATTTCCTCTGCAGGTCAAGCCCCTGACAGCTCGACAGTCACATGGGGCAAGAGGCTGGTGGGAGAGAGACTGTGCTGAGGTCAGAGCTCTCCCTGGACATTGCGCTGGCTTCGGAGGGGCTGCCACCCAGGGGCACAGGCTGGGCTGCCGTCACTGCCTTGCACACGGGCAGTCACGGGCAGAGCAGGCGCGGACAGCCCAGGAGGCTCTGGGCCCTTCCGGAGCGCGCGAGCTGGTCTCCAGCCACTGTCACGCTCAGACTCTCTGCACTCAGCTGTCAGCCCCGCCGCCGCCTCCTGTGCCCTGGCCACCACTCTGCCGGGCAGGCTGGAACAAAAGCTGATCCAATCGGGGCAGACCCAGGGGAGCCCCCAGGATGCAGCGGAAGTCCCGGGGAGGACCCTTCCAGACAGGATATTCGCTCTGTCCCTGGCCACCCTCGGGCCCAGGGGCGCTGGGAAAGCTGGGTGAGGACCCCCTGCCTCCCTCTCCCCCGAGCCCAGTCCCTCCCTGGAGGTACCTTCTCCCTGCTGTCGATGACGTGCACGCCCTCCAGGCTGATGGCCACGGACACGGGCTTCCGCTTGCCCCGGTGCAGAAAGCCCTGAGCTGGCTTGTCAATCTCGCCGTGGAAGAAGGCAGCCCTGGGGGGGGAGGGGTCGGTCTGTTCCCACCCAGGAACCGACAGAACAGAGGGCTCGGGGTTGGGGTACACCCACAAGCAAATGCTCTGGCCAGGCCTCATCCGGGGCACCTGGGCAACGTGAAATAGTTCAGGTGACAGGTTAAATGGAAACCTCCCCAGGGAGGGGGAAACTGAGGCAGAGTGAGGGGGACTTCATAGAGGTGGGGGCATCAGAGCCGGTGGCGTGGGGCGGGGGGTCTGCACAAGCAGGAGCAGGGCGAGCCCAGTGCCCGCAGAGACCGGGCTGGGGCTGCCGGCGCCTGGCGCACGAGGGCTGGGAGAGCCCCGCTGCCCGCTGCCCGCTGCCCGCTGCCCGCTCAAGACCCTTCAGTAGCAGGGGGTCAAGGCTGTCCCTGCTTGGACCCACCAGGGCGTCAGGGGCTGCCCAGTGAAGCAGCTTCAAGGCTTGACACTGAGAAGGGGCAGGGCATGGTGCCAACCACTGAGCTGCCGCCCTCTCCTGTCTGGCCACGTCCTCTTCCATGCCCACAGCTGACCGGGCCCTCCCCCCCGCACCTGCCCCCTGGCCAAGACAGTCCTAGAAGATCCTGTTCTCTGGGCCCCCGGGGACCGGCACGAGCTACACCAACCCGGAGCAGCCCCCGGCCGCCGCGTCCCACTGCCGTGCCCGCCCCTGGCGGCCCGCACAGGCTCGGCTGCTGGCGGGCAGGCCGCTCCCCGCAGCGCCGCAGCGCCGGGGGCAGCCGCGTGTCTCCCTGGTCTCAGCTGCTCAGCCCGCTGGGTCACCCCCAGCAGCTCACTCACGTTGCTCATCCCAAACACAAAAACACCACCCCTGCACCCCACCGCCATCTCCCAGAACAGCCCCCAACCCGAGCTAGTGAACCCCACCTCCAGTGCTTCTCTCTCCACGCCCCCCCACACCCCACAGAGCCGGCGCCGCGGCCAATGGCCGTTACACGACAGTGAAGCGTGACTGACGCAGCAGCCCCGTGTGCGGCTCACAGAGACCCCCACCTTGCTGGGGGGGTCCCCCCACCGGGTCCACACTCACCTCTTGGGCGACGTTAGGGCCCCCTCCACACACCCAACTCTCGACTTGGAAACCTGAGCGCCACTGGGAACTGCCACCTGGGTGGGCACCTAGTGGGCGTCTCAAAGCTCGCACGTCCCAGACCAGGCCCGGCCCCTCCAGGCAGCCCCGGCTCGGCAGAGGACGCCTCGCTCCAGCCCTGGAGGCCCCGACTCCGCAAGTCCACCTGGCAGATTCCACGGGCTGAGCCCTCGGCAGCTCTGCAGCCTGACTGCTCACCGCCTGCGTCACCCCCAAACTGACCACACTTGCCGCCTGCGTCACCCCAACCTGACCACACTCGCCGCCTGCGCTACCCCACTAGCCGAGCCGCAGCGCCCCCCCCCCCATGTCTGTTCTCTCTCACGGTCCCCCCATCGGGGCACCCACATCTCCAGGCAGGGGCCATGTCCTGCTCACTCTGTGCCCCAGCCTGAGGGGGCACGCGGGAGGCCCACGAGAGCTGAGCTCTGGGGCTGCGGCGGGGCCAGCAGGCCCACTGGCCACGTGACCGGTGGGCGGAAGGAGACAGGTGTCCCCTGGTAACCACGGGGCTGGTCACACCTCCGTGGGGGCGCCACTCACCCGTAGTAGGGCAGCTCGTGGCACTTGAGGAGGTAGGCGCGGTGGTGGGTGCTGAGGGAGGCCTCGCGCTCGCCGCCCAGCGCCTCCTTCACCTGGCGGTAGGCGTTCAGCAGGCCCTGCTCGCCCGTCACGGGCCTGGCCCCGCGGCCCCGCAGGGCAGCGAAGAGCCCGTGGCCCCGCCTGCACAGGTGGGCCGGGAGGAAGGAGTCCAGCTTCTCCCTGCAAAGGACGATGGGACGTGGCGTGAGGAGGGTCCCGGCCGGGGCCGGCCCGAGGGGCTGAGGACCTTCATGGGCGGCTGGGGGCTCTGGCCCGGCCGGGGGCCCCAAGGGCCTAAGCGCGCAGTGGCTGCCTCTGCAGTGAGGGGACGAGGCCCCTGCCCTGGACCCCCCAAGGGCCCGTCTGCTGGGATCTCAGCAGCACGTGGCCAGCGAGGCCTGAGGTCCAGGGCAAGGCAAAGTGTCCCTCCAGCCCCACCCCGGAGCGGGCGGCTGGCCCGGGGCTTTGGGTCTCTCAGCCGGCACAGCACGGTGCTGACCAGGGCTGAGCCCCTTCTGACCACACACGCCAAGTGGGGGACCTCAGCACAGCGTCCCCGCCGCTCCTTCCCTGGGGGCCTGGGGCCAGCACCCACGTTCCCAGGAGGCGCCCGGGAGCTCAGTCTCTGGGCAGCTGCCCCGCCAGCCCGCGTGCCCCATGCAGAGGAGGGCCGGTCGCAGGCACCGCCACGCCCTGAGGGTGGCTGCGGCTGGAGGGCAGGGGTCTCTGAGGGGACTTCCCCACCACGGGGAGGGTCGCGGGGGCACAGCCGAGGCCAGGCTGTCTGCACGGGCTGCGGGAGGCCCAGCCGCAGGGGTGAGCGGGTCCCCAGGAGGCCACCTCCTCAGGGCCACTGTGAGCATGCTCAGCTCTGTCCCGGCCTTTCCTGCTCTGTCCACGGGGCCCCAAGGGGCAAGCAGGCCTCAGCCAATGGCACCCTGGCCACTGTGCTGTCCCCTCCGGGGGACCTGGGCCATCGGGGTCACGGGGGGAGGGCCCTCCTTGCAGGTAGACAACAGGGCCCCTTGGCCAAGCTGAGGCTGAGCCGGAGCCTGCAGGGCAGGGGCAGTGGGGAGCCCGTGCTCCCCCCGCCGCAGCTGGGCCCAGAGCCCGCCCGTCGCTCAAGCTGACAACGTCCCTCCGGTCCACAGTTTCGATTTGCTGGCACTTGCAATAGGGACAGACGGGCCAGTCCTGAGGGCCAGGACCCCCGGTCAGCAACTGGAGCCAGCTGAGCTGGGCACCCTCGGACCTGCTCTGAGCCAGGGCGCTCCCTGCGATGCCCCAGTGGTCAGTCACCTGGCACAGGCCTGTCTCTGCCCTTCTCGCCCTCACGCACTGCGGGCCCAGGGAGCCCTGGGCCTGGGCCAGGCTGTGCTGGACCCTGCGAACTCTCCGAAGCGCAGGCCATGCCAGGGCGGCCAGAGGCCCGGCGAGCCAGCTCCCAGGGACCCCTCCCCACGCCTACAGCAGTGACACGGCACCGGCACAGGCCCGAAGCAGAGCTAGACACTGACACGGCTGGGCAACGGGGCCCTGGCCCCGGAGTTTGGACTCGGCTGGACTGTCACTGCTGCCGGGGTCCGTAGGTGGTCAATCCCGGCGGTGACCAAAAGAACAATCCCAGCTCCCTCTTGACCTCAGGGGAGCTGGCTCCGCCCTCACACACATCTGGGGCACCGCAGGCTGGGGACTCCTGCAGGCCTCCCCTCCCCCGAGTCTCCCCAGGCCAGGCCCCTCAGGCCCAAGCAGAGAAGGCTCAGACAGGTGGGCGGGGTCGCCGAGGTCACACAGCGCCCTCCGACCCCAAACACCACTTGCGGGTGGGCAGCCGTGCCCGCCTCGGCCGCGCTGCCCTCACCTCAGGGTGCAGGCGGCGGGCTGGCCGGGCCGGTAGGGCCCGAGCTGCACGCGGCACACCAGGGCGCCCAGCGCCTCGCAGTCCTCCGGGTCACAGGGGTAGCGCGCGGCCAGCACGTTGCCCTTGGCCTCCTCGTACAGCAGCCGCAGGACGGCCTCGTCGTGGACCTGCGGGCGGGCGGGGGTGGTGAGCCGGGGTGTCCCGGGGCCGGGCCAGGGTTTGGGCACCGGCCTGCGCCTCACCTGCAGCTCCCGCCGCTTCGGGAAGAACACGTTCCTCCGGAACTGCAGGGACGGCTCGTCTGGGGAGAGAGCCAGGGTCGCCGCCTCAGCCCAGCCCGGGTCCCCCAACGCCACCTGCGCAACCGAGCCCCCGGGGCTGTCCGGACAGGGTGAGCGGTTTCTCTTGGCTTGCTGGCCGCACCCACCCCGTGCCCTCCCGCCCGGCCAGGAGCGGCTGGTGCCGGGAGGGGGGCCGGAGCAGCTGACCTGTGGCCACGTCGTCGTCCGGCGCGTCGGTGAAGCGTAGCAGCAGCTCGGGCCACTGGCGGCCCAGCCTGTAGGGCTGGTGCTTGGGCTTCAGCTGCACCTCTGCAGGGAGGGGCACAGTCAGCGGGCAGCCGCGCTGGCACAGCCATGCCGCACGCTCCCGGTGGTGCTGCGCGGAGCTATGCCAAGGGGGTCTCGGGCATCACCCCGCAACAACCCCACCCCCGTGGGAACATGGGGCTCAGGGAGGTGAGGTTGCTGGTCCAAAGCCACAAAGCAAGCGAGGGGCGCAGGCTCCAGGCAGAGGCCACCTGACCGTCCCTGCCTCGCCCAGGCCAGGGCAGGCTGGCGCTGCCGAGCTGAGAAGACAGGTAGTGCTGGGGGCGGCAGGACAGACGGACCTGGAACCACTGGAGGAGCAGAGCGTGCAGCTGGAACTGAGGCCCAAAGGCCCCAGGGGTTGCGCTCCCCTGCTCCTGACAGAGTCTGGGTCTTCCCCTCGCTGCTGCCACCCCAGCCTCTCCCCTGGGAGCTCCAGCTCCCTCCACCCCACGAGGGCCTCGCCTCCAAGTCCCACAGAACCCCGCCACCTGGGTCCCCATTTCCTCCTCTCGCTGCCTCTTCACTGTGCTCCTGCCACACCGGCCTTCTTCAGTCACTGGACCGTTCCCAGCTTGCTTCTGCCTCAGGGCCTTTGCACGTGTGGTTCCTCGATCCGCACATGGCTGGCTCCGGTCTTAGTTCAAGGGTCACCTTCCCTGGACTAGCTGCCCTCCTGGCCACCCTCACGCCGATCACACTCTCCTCCGTGGCTTTCCCAGAAGTCACCGGGACCCGACACCAGTCTGAGCCCCGCCACAAAGGGACGCGGGGCAGGGCCGGGTCTGTCCTATTCACTGCCGTGCCCCTGGGGGGCCCTCGCTGCCAGGGCTGGCCGACAGAGCCACGCCACGCCCTGCGCCTCCGCCTCAGAGGACTCCCGCCAGGGGGTGGCACTGTCCATGCCGCGTGCCCCTGCCTTCTGCCCCCTCTGCCCCGGTCCCCCAGCTCTCCCTCCAAGAGACTGACGTTCCCCGCAGAGTGGCATGGCAGTGAGAAGGCCAAGCCCTCCCAAAACAGCCAGCCCGAGGGCAGCGGCAACCCTTCCCTGCCTCGAGGTCCCAGCATCCGTCACCGTTTCACCAGTGGCGGGCGCCATGGGTTCTGAGGGGCCTGAGTCAGAGCTGCAGTGACCTTTCAGCTCCCGGACCGGCCTGGGAACAAAGAGGGTGCTGACTTCGTGCTGGGGCCTCTCGCCACCCCCCTCTTGGACAGGGCGGTGCCTGGGTGACCTGGGCCACACAGACAAGCCGTTCTTGTCCCCGCAGGGGGAGCAGGAATGTGAGGAGGGCACGGGGGCGGAGGAAGTGGGAGGAAGAAACAAACAGTGGCGCAGCTGCAGGGCCAGCAGCCGAGGCCGGGTCCATGGACTGGCCGCCCCCGCTCTCTTCAGAGGGGTCCACAGACTGACCGACAGCCTGCGGGTAAAGGAGGGACAGCTGGGCAGGGGTGGAGTGGCCAGAGGAGCGGGGCAGCAGGAAGTGGGTGGGCGAGAGCAGCAGCTGGGCAGGAAGCGCCAGGTGGAAGGGGTGGGGGAGAGGCCAGGAGGGGGACAGCACTCTCTCCTGCCCCAGTCAGCTGAGAGCCCCAGCCCAGGGCAGGGGTACAGACCCCAAAGGCCTTGGTGAGGAGCCCGGACCAGCCAACCCTGTCGTCGCTGTCCCTCCGCTAGAGAATGGAAAGTGTCTGCTCAGAGACCGTCCCTGGCCTGGCCCTGACGGGCGTCCTTCTCTGGCCCTCTTCCTGTCCAAGCCAGCAGGCTGAGGCCCCGGAATTCCCCGCCCCGGCCTGCAAAAGCAGGACACGGCGGCCACGGGCCAGTCCCCAGGCGGGCGGAGGCCCCGGCAGAGAACTCTGCTCAGGAAAAGCAGCATCCTGGGGCGGCGGCTTCCTGAGCGGAGACCCACCTGCCTCCCTGTCCCCAGGGGCAGGACACAGCTCAGCTAGGCCAGCTGTGGGGAGCCCCGGCTTCCCTTCTGATTTCAGTCCTACCCCTCACTCACTAGTCCCCACTGGGAACCTCAGTGTTCATCCGAGAGCCAGGCTGGCTGGAGCAGGACGAGGGGCATCCCGCTCGAGAGCCAGGCGTGTGCTCCGAGACTGCGGCCCGTGCCCCCCGCCCCGCCTACTGCTCCAGGCTCTGGCCCCACTGAGCTGAGGGGCAACTCCTGGGCCGCCAGCACAAAGAGAGGCGGGGGTGGGGGGGCAGCCAGAATCCTCTCGGCCCTGGGTCCTCCAAGGGGTGGACAGCTCGGGACACGCAGCCCCACCGCCCCCTACTGGATGTGGCCAGAGGTCCTGGAAGCTACAGCTGCCCGTTCCTCCCCGCTGGTCAGACCCTCCAACCCCCAAGCCTCACCCAGCAGCGGGGAGACGAGCCAGAGCGCGAAGGCGTCCAGGGCGATGTCCGGGAGCTGCAGGGCCTCGCGGACGGCGCGGTGCAGCTCGTGGGCGCTGAGCGAGGCCAGGTGCTCCACGGCCAGGGGCAGCACAGTGTCGTCCGCCAGGTACACCAGCACGTCCGCGCCTGGGGGGCCAGCGGGGCTCAGTCGGGCCCACTGCCCAGGCACAGCCCCGCATTCCCCTCCACTCCCCGGCCTCCCTGAAAGACCCGCGAAGAAGGCTGTGTTCTCACTCGCACACGAAACCTGTGACCGGGGCCAGCCCGCCCCACCCTGTCCCCTAGAGGTTCAGATCAGGGCTACTGCACCCTAACATTCCCCCGGGAGCCCACAGACTCAGCCTGGCTTCTCAGTGGAGACTGCTGCAGAGGAGGCTGCGCCCACGGCAAGGCCCTGCACACCAGATTCGGGGGGGCGGGGGTGCTATTACCCTAGGCAAGCCGCTGCCTTCTCTGACCTGGGAGATGAGGGGAACAGAGCAGTCCCAAGGCCACCCCAGATGAAATCAAGTTCCAGGGCTCAGCTTCCCTACAACCTTCAAGCCCTGGGACTCGACACCGAGGCCTCTCAGCAAGTTTCAAACAGGCTCAACGAAAGTCGAGTTTTCCCTTGGGACAGTCTGTGGGGTCCCTACTTGGAGCCCAGAGCAAGAAAGAGACCCTCAGAAGAGTAGCCAATGCAGCTCCCATCCTGGACTCTGCGTTTGGAGGCTGCTGAACCAGGATCCCAGCCTAACCCGGCCACAGACGGGCCGGCCCGTTTAGAGTTGGTGCGTGCCAGGACCACCTCTCTGGACAGCAGGACTAACTCCCCTCGGCAAAGCGGGGCTGTGAAGGCAGGGAGGGGGAGCCTGTAAGGGCAGAGTCTATCAATAACACAAGAGAGGGTGCTTCCTGGCTCCCAGTCGGTTCTGCTCCCACAGCTGCTTTCTGAGAGATGGTGAAATAGCTCCAGGAGGAGGAGGGGATTCAGATCCACTTTTACGGCAGGGAAAACTGAGGCTCAGAAAACTCCACGAGCTGTGACTTTACTTCCCTAAGGGCCCGATTTACTTCCTATAAAAAAGATAACGATTCCTGCTTTCAAAAGGCTGTCTGGGCCAAAGAAATCGAACAAAGCCAGTGAATGTGTCATTGTTCATTTATGAGGTTTCATTGACTGTCACAGCCAGTAAGACAAGCTCGTCTTACAAACAAGGAGAGCGGAGAGCGCAAGCCTGGCCAGCAGCCCGCAGGGCCCAGCCTGCTCCTGTCACCTCTCCAAGCCCTGAGCACACCTTATTTGCTAACTAGAACACAGGATGATTTGTAGTAAAAGGCAAGACAAGGTAAGGTCACTTCCGCAGGGCTGGGGCCAGGAGGGCGTGGAGCGGCCGACGCGGCCCAGGACCCACCTCGGGCTCCCACGGAGGACAGGCTGCTGCGATGAGACCGCTCAGCCGCGGCGGGCTGCAAGGCGTTTCCTTCCGTCCCGTCCATCTGGAGAGGGAAAGAGCAATAACTGGGGCACTGGGGTGCGGGGCGGGCCAGGGACGCGAGGGGTGGTGGGGCCGGAGATCTTCAAGCCCCAACGCAGGGGGCGTCCCGGGGTGGACCTGCGAAGGTGAACCTCGCTGGCTGGAGGAGCCAGTGTGCAGAGCAGCGGGTGAGGGTCCTCAGCCGACCCCAGGTCGCGGCTGGCAGCGCGTTGGGCGCCGCGGGGACGGTCAGGGGCGGGTGGCAGCCCGGCTCCCGGGGTGCCTGGGCAGGGTATGGCGCACCCCTCGGGGCGGGGTCCGGGCAGGGCGTCGCCGCTCTCACCTCTCAGGGACGCCGCGCCCGCCGCCTCGGCCCGGGCTCCTGCCCCGACTCGGATGCCCAGGCCCCGCTCCGGCCCCGCTCCGGCCCCGCTCCGGCCCCGCCGCGAGCCGAGTCTGCGACTCCCGCTCGCGCTCCGGCCCGGGAGGATGCGACGCGGAAGCTGGGGCGGAGGAAGCGCGCCGCGCACGCCCCGCCTCCTCGGCCCGCGGGAGCCAATCGGAGCCGGGGGCTGCCGCGCACGCGCCCTGCCTGCGCCCGCGCGCGCACCCTCCCGCGGTCCCGGGACACTCCAAGGCGCGCTTGGAGGGTCTGAGCCCACTTCGGGTGACCGCGTTTCCAGGGGCCCCGCTACCAACCCCACGCACAGACCGCTGGCCTGTAAAGGGCTGTGGCAAAATGTCAGGGAAATTGGGGATGGACACTCACTGGCTTGGCCGCTCGCCCCCGCCTGTGGGTGGAGAGGCAGGGACCCGCCAGGGATCCACGGCTAAGGTGCTGCGGGTGGTGACGGAAGCCCCTGCTCCTCCGGGCCTCAGTATCCTCATCTGTAAAGTGAGGAGGTTGGGCCCGATGACCTCCAAGAACCCTCGAATTATATGCTAGAAACCCGGGCGGGCACACTGGTTTTCCCAGCCCTTGCTCCGGGAGACCGCAGGCAGGGAGCAGGCATTCCCTGGGAAGAGGCGTTGGGTCCCAAGGAGGAGGGTGTGAAACCATCTACCTGCCCCAGGTCGCGTCACCAACAAGTCCTGGCAATGCCAACACCAGTGCCTGAGGTGTGGATTTCAGGGAGAAAAACAGGTCCATGGGCACCTTCCTGAGCCTGAGGGGCCCAGTTGTTCCAAGTGAACAACCGCTCAAGGATGGCCGGTTCCTAGGTGTGGAAGGCAGGCAGCTCCAGCTCCTAAGCCTGTCCCCGTTTCCTCAGAACCTGCCTGCCAGGACCCTGACTGCCCCATGACATGACCTACCTGCCTTCCTCACCAGCCCATTCTAAGGGTTCCAGGAGGCTCAGATGAGCTGGAGGGAGGCATTTGTGCCTTGGGAATAGGCGTCTCCCAGCTTGCAGCTCTGGGGTCCTCAGGCCACAAAGACACCTTAACCTCCCCTCACCAACCTCCGGCATAAAGCAGTTGTGAGTGCCCACAAGGTGCAGGGCCTGGGCTGGGTCAGGGATGACAACCTACGGCAGACACAGGCCTGCCCTCAGGAAGCTTACTTTCTAGTTGAATTAGGAATTGGTGGGAGAGGGGAAAAGAAAGGTGCACGGGAGGAAGGCAAGTTTACAACATCAGCCGACAGAATCGCCTTTAGAAAATGCCACGAGCAGGAAAAGAAGGGCCCTCACTTCCTGAGCACCTACTACATGTCTCCTCGTGTCCCCCCATGGACCTCACGACTTGAAGAGGGATAAGAGTGATAGTAGCTGGAATGCAAACAGCTTTCTAAGAGCTTCAATCCTTACAACACGCTCAGAGATGCGGGGTCTAGCTCCACTTTATGAGAAAGCAGGATCAAAAAGATCAAGAACAGGTTTGGTGTCGGTTGGCATGAGTGGGCATGGTGAGCCTGGAGCCTGGGACCAGCAGGAGGGCTGCTGGGAGGGACCCCGAAGGGCTGACGAGGGCAGGAGGGAAGGCGTGCAGCTAGCAGAATCCACGTGAGCATGGTCAGACCACCCACCTGCGCTCAGCAGGTAAGGCTGGGAAGCAGGTAAGGCTCCCCTGGTGGGGGAGGGGTGTGGCGGATCTGGCAGCCAGTGAGGACAATTTAGAGGTGAAGCTAGAGCGTGTGTAGTTCAGTTGTGCCAGGCAGAGGATTAACCCCAGAGAATTCTTGGGAGCTCTTGATAAAAGCCAACTGGGACTGCCTTTCTGTGAGGCCCTAGGGCGGTGGTAATGGTTTAGCCCCCTCTAAACTAGGGGTACAGCGAGTAGGGCCCATTCTGAAGCGAGGCCTTTACACCAAGTGGCTAGTCCCTCACTTTTGCAAGCAATACAGAACCCCAAGGGGCACAGAAGGACTTGCCCAACATCACTCAGGAAAGAACGAGCCACTGACCTAGGAGCCGAGTCCCCCATGCGAGGCCCGTGCTTGGGAGCGTCTGGTGACAGGCCCAGCGGTTAAGGGCTCTCGGCATCTGGAGCACAAAAGGAAGACATCTAATCTGACTCTTTCTTCAAGGCTGGCCCCATGGTGGCAGTTTACCTGGATGACCCAGGCTGAGCAGGCAGGACCAGCCTTGAGCTGAGCTCCAAGGCACAGAGGAGGGGCTGCCCAGAGCGAGGGGCTCACCCCCAGAAACGGAGGCTCCAGCGACCTGAAGAAAAGCCTCTTATTCTTCCTGCGTGACCCGCCCTGTAACGCAGTGGGCTTCGGTCAAGTCCCTGCTTCTTTGTCTCTAGCCCCCTCCTGAGCCCTAAGATGTAGTTCTTTTGTTCTCAAACCTGGTGCCCCAAACCTATACAACCTCACTCCCTTTCCTAACCAGGGAGGCAGATTTGCATCTCCTGCCTCTTTGCCATAAAGCAAATAAAGCTGCTTCCTTTTCTCAAAACCTGGGCTGGGGCCGGGGTTTCGCCCCTGTGCACGGCAGGCAGCGGGCCCAGTGCTTGGCAACAGTCTCTGGGGGCAGCCCCAGGGAGGAGGCCAGAGATGAAGTGCTGCCTCCTCGTCCCTGCCCTCCGTGGGAAAGCGGCGGGCTGGGTGGGTGCTGCGGAGAGGAGCAGGGTGCGTAGCCTGGCCCGGGCCTCGGCGGGGACACCCGAGCTGCAGGGTGACCTGAAGGGGCAGGCTGGGGACACCGTCGGGTCTTGCTGTTCTTTCGGGCTCTTGGGAGCCAATTCGGGGCTGGCTGCAGGACAGCCACAGATGCTGCTCCCTGTCTTGATTATTCATTTGTTCTTTTAACAAATAGTTATTGAGCGCCTACTGCATGCCACACACTCTTCCAAGCCTTGAGATAACATCAGTGAGTGAAGCTGCCAGACATCCTGCCCTGTCAGTCGGATGTGTCAACAGCGCGTGTCAGGAGCTGGCCAGTGCAGTGGGAGAGCTCGGGCCAGGCAGAGACACCAGGGTGCTGGGCCAGGTGGGGCAAATGGCAATATGAATGAGACAATCGCGGTGGTCCTCCTGGTGGAGGTGACATCTGAGCCCGTGCTGGAGGAGGCCACAGGAAAAGGGAACAGTCAGTGTAAGAGTGGACAGAGTGAGAAGAGTAGCTGAGCTACCTGGTGAGGCTTCTAGAATCCAGAGCTTTGGTTTGGGCTGAGCGCGAAGGGTCACGGCAGGGTGCAGAGGAGAGGTGGGGTCTGGCCTAGACGAAGGCTGCAACTTGCTGGCTGTTGCTGGGACAGAGGAGGGAGGCGGTGAGGAGGAGCAGGGAGGTCTGTGGGGGCAGGTATCCAAGTGGAGGTGAAGGTGGCTTTTGCCAAGGGCACTGCGTGGGGGAGAGGGGCGGTGCTGGAATTGGAATCTGTTTTGCGGATAGCTTTAAAGCAGTTTCCTTCTGGAATGGTGGTGAGGTTTCAGACAAAGGGGGAAGGACGACTTCAGGTTTGGCGCCTGGTTTGGGGCCTTGGCAGATTTCTATGGGCAAAGTGCTGGACCCTGGATCTCTGTGCCATGAAGAGAGCCCCCCTCTTTCCATTCCCCCCGACCCCTTGCCACCCTCCCCTGCCCCCGTCCTCCAAGGAGAGGCAGTCAGGTCCCTGCCCCATCAGTCTGGGTGATGGGGTCCAAAAGAGACAAGTAGTTGTAACCTGGTCTCCCCCAAAGAGAGATACACACCACCCTTTACAGCTCAAAATCCCCTTCTTTCCCCTGGGAAAGGGACTCTGCCTTTCCCCGGAGATGAGGCTCATGGAGATTGTTTATGACTCACAAGCAGATTTGGGGAGTCGTAAACAACTCTGGGAGAACAGCTCCAGGCCCTATGACTCACTGCTCTGGGTGGGTCCCACCCTGCCTGCTCCAGTGGTTCCCCAAAACCCAGGCCACCCCAAGCAGGCCTGCCCCTGGTGGCCACACCCTGTCTTTGCAACCCAGCCACCTGGCCTGCGTTCTCTGGCAGCCTGGCGCTCAGCGCGGGGATGAATGGGAGGGTGGCTGGTCTCGCCCCAGCGGGCTCCTTAGGCCCTTGCAGCCCTCGGGGCCCCAACAGAGCCCTGATCTGGCTGTCCTGCCGCTGCAAGGCCACTGGCAGCTCAGGCCTGCCCCTGAGCGCTCAGAGCACAGGCACCTCCTCCAGCCCCCAAGCCAGGCCTGGACCAGCTCCCTGCTCCGTGCTGAGGCCTGGGCACTGGGCCACGGCTCACCCTACCCCCAGAGTTAAACATTAGTGGGAGCTTATCAGGCCGGAGGACGGGGGAGGGAGAGGCAGCATTTCGCTTTCACCGGCGGCTCCTCCACTCCAGCCACCAGTGCCGCCCTGTCGGACAATGCCCGTGGAAGAGTTTGTGGCCGGCTGGGTCTCTGGTGAGATATTGCCCTTCCTCTGTCACCTCCCCCCTGCGGCAGGTCACTTCCCGGAAGGTGGGGGACACAGGAGCAGTGGGGACCAAAGTCTGGTTTCCCTGGCGGCTGGGAGCCAGCTGTCTGAGAGCCCCTTAGGGGTTGCCTGGGGGAGAGAGAGAAAGCCACGGTGCGGGGCCACGCTGCTTGACATCTGCTGAGGAGGAGCCTGGGGGAGCCCACAGGAGCCCTATCCAGGCCCGCCCTGGGGCTCCGTAAGGGACTTGGCCTTTGAACTCACCTGCGGCCCTGCCTGCCCTGGGGGACTCTGGCCTACCTGGCAGTGGACTGTCCATCCATCCGGGCTGGAGGCCATCTGGGCTGCAGACCCAGCCGGGTTCCCGGGTGACGTTTCTCTTAGGAGAAAGAGGGACATCCCAAACCGGCCTCCTGGGGATGTGACATCACCCAGAGCTGCAGAACCAGCCTCTGCTACGCAGGCAGGACCAGGAAGTGGGGGAGGGCTGGTCAGGCCCTCCTCCCCGGTACCAGCAAGACTCCCCTAAGGACCGCGCCCGCAGTGCCGGGGGCCCCCAGGCCTGCGCCCCCGCGCTGGACAGCGCTGTGAGTTGGAGGAAGGAGTGACGTTGGCAGGGAGGCGGGGGCTTTGGAAATCCGTCCGAGTCCCACGCTCAGATAAGCGAGCACGACAGTCGGGCAGCTCCCGCGAGGTTGCCCAGGCCTGCGTGTTGGCACCTCCCCCTGCCTGTGCGTCCTCCCTGGTCGCCACGGTCCTGCACCCTCTCATCCCGGCGCCCAGCGGGGCCGCTGGCGCTCCTCGGAGGGTGGACCAAGGGGTCTGGGAGGGGCCCGCTCTGTCCTCCTGCCTGAACCGCTTCCCTCTCGGCGCAGACCTGCTGCCGGGCCTGGCTGCAGAGTCTCGCTCACAGCACCTTCTGTCCCCACAGGGGCTCTGGGCTTGGTCCTGGGACACCCCTTTGACACTGTCAAGGTGAGTCCACGGGGGCTCCCCCGGAAAGAAAGATGAAACATCTGTCAGGACGCCTGTGAGCGGGGCCTGGCCGGCGAGGCTCTTGCCCTCTTCTCCTGCCTTGCCGCCAGCTGCTCAGAGGGGCAGCGGGCAGAGGGGCCCGGAGCCCAGCCCGCCGCCAGCTGCTCCCTCCTCCCTTCCCGTCCCGCCCCTCCAGGTGCGGCTGCAGACCCAGAACACGTACCGGGGCATGGTGGACTGCGTGCTCAAGACCTACCGCCGCGAGTCGGTGGGTGGCCTGCTGCTCTGGGGCTCGGCCATTCAGGGCCCCTCCCTCAGGCTTCACGCCCGGAGAAGAGCAGACCCAGGCATGGGGCCTCGGGCTGGCACATAGCAGTGCCCAGGGCGGAGCTGAGGCCGCCTCCCTGCAGGCAGCCCGGGTGTTCCGCCAGGGGAGACTCACGGGGTGGACAGCACAGAGGGGAGCCTCCCATGTCCCCCACCCACTCTGGGGGTCTCCCTGCAGGTCCTGGGTTTCTTCAAGGGAATGAGCTTCCCCATCGCGAGCATAGCCGTGGTCAACTCCGTCCTGTTCGGGGTCTACAGCAACTCGCTGCTAGCCCTCACGGCCACCTCCCACCAGGAGCGGCGGGCCCAGCCGCCCAGCTACACAGACGTCTTCCTGGCCGGCTGCACCGGGGGGTTCGTGCAGGTCAGACGGGCTCCCGCGGGTCAGAGCAAGGCGGGGTGCTCGCGCGTGGGTCTGCAGACTGCAGGCGGGCTAGAGCACACAGCACTTGCGTGGGGAGCAGCCGGCTCCCGGCTGCCGGAGATCCCTGGCCGAAGGGAGGGCCGCGGAGAGCAGAGGGGGCGAAAGGCAGAGCGGGCGCAGCCCGGGGAGGCTGGGCTGTGGGGACCCCGTGGGGGAGAGGTCAGTGCCGCACAGGCTGCTAGGGCTGGCCCCGCCCGGGGGCCATGGTAGCCCTGAACTGCGGGAGGAGCTTCTACACGTGTCCTGCACCCTGGGAGACGCCCGCGCCCAGGCCCTGCCGTGGCCCTGGCCCTCTGGCCCCTGCAGCCCGGCCCCGCTGCCCGCAGCTCGCCCCAGCCCACGGAGCCCACGGAGAGATTATTAATCACTGAGTAACTCTCATGGTTTGCTTTGGGTCTTTCTCCTCAACACTTAATTGCCCAGGTTTGGAGGGGTGCAGTGGGGGACAGGTACCAGAGGGAACCCCGGCTCAACAGGGGCCTGACACAGGCGCAGCCCCTCCCACACCCCAGCCGCCTCGGGCTGGCGACTGCCTGATGCTCCCACACTCTTCGGGGGCAGAGGGCGAGGACAAAGGGCAGAGGCAGCGGCTTCCTCCGGGGAATTAATGATTCATTGGTTCCCCGAAAGGTCCTGGTTTTTCTGCCCCTCCTGGAATGGGGTGCAGGTCTTCGTATTTCCCAAGCCCAGAGACCTGCCACCCCTCAAAAATAAGGGTGACAACTGCGACCCCAGGCCGAGTGGCCTGAGGTCAGGCGCACCTCCTCGGCCACCTCTGGCTCTTTGCACACAAGTTGCTTTTGACTCCGCCTGGCCGACCGTCAGCGGTGCAGTGCCTGGTGTCTCCGCTGCCTGGGGGCCGCCCCTGCGTGCTGGCCTTTGGGCCAGCCATTTCCTGGGCTCCCAGGAGCCCCAGCTCAGGAGCGCAGCCCCCGGCGGCGCCCTCAGGCTGTGGGGGTGACAATGGGCTCACCCCACAGGGAGGCTCCCCAGCCACTGCCTCTCCACCAGGCGAGAAGTGAAGGCTCGGCCTCAAAAGGTGGCCAGAGCCACCCCCAGCCTCCTGCGTTCGCCATCTCCCAAACAGACACCCCAAAACACACTAGCCCCCAAGCGAGGTGCTAACATCCACTCGGACTTCCAGTCTCACCTCAACTTTAACAGTCGACTTTGACTTGCTTGCTGCCCCCCCCCGACCCCCCCGACCGCCTGTCCCCCGTATGACCCTCAGCACTAACGCCACCCCGAATCTGCGACCCACCTGCCTCAGCCAGGTGATGAGAGTCCGCCACCACCTTGGCACCCTGGCTCGCTCGTGGCCTGTCGGGGGTGAGCCTGGGGATGTGAGGGGCAGAAGGCTTTCTTTGGATCCCCTGTCTCCGGGACTCCCCCTGGCGCTGGGGACACCCCCACTCCTTGAATAGCAACCCAGGCCAGCGAGAGCCCTGTGCCTGCTGGTGGCCGGCCCATGGCCGGAGCAGGGCAGGGCGTTTGCTGAGGGGCCCTGCGCGGGGAGCTGCCCTGGCCCGGCCCAGTGCAGGGGCAGAGCTGCGCCCCCCAGGCCCTGGGGAGACGCTGCCACTCCGTCCCCCACGTCTCATCGCGATGGGGTCTGCTCCGGACAGAGCCCCCCGGGGCCTTCTCCTTCCTTCCCCGCAGGCCTATGTCTTGGCCCCTTTTGACCTCATCAAAGTCCGCTTACAAAACCAGACAGAGCCGAGGGCACAGCCGGGGAGCCCCCCGCCCCGGTACCGGGGGCCCGTGCACTGCGCAGTCTCCATCTTCCAGGAGGAGGGGCCCCGGGGGCTGTTTCGAGGTGCCTGGGCCCTGACGCTGAGGGACACCCCCACTCTGGGGATCTACTTCCTCACCTACGAGCGGCTGTGTCGCGAGTACACACCGGAAGGCCAGAACCCCAGTAAGTGAAGGGCGTGGGGGGCAGAGAGGTGGGGGGCTGGCGGGCAGTGGAGGCGGGGGGGAGATCGGGTGGGGGTGCTCTGTCCGCGGCCTGACCTCCGCCCTGGCCTCTCCCCCAGGCTCAGCCACGGTGCTGGTGGCGGGAGGCTTTGCCGGCATCGCCTCCTGGGTCGCCGCCACGCCCCTGGACGTGGTCAAGTCCCGGATGCAGATGGACGGGCTGAAGCAGAGGGTGTACCGGGGGCTGCTGGACTGCGTGGCCAGCAGTGCCCGGCAGGAGGGGCCGGGGGTCTTCTTCCGGGGGCTGGCCATCAACAGCGCCCGGGCCTTCCCGGTCAACGCCGTCACCTTCCTCAGCTACGAGTACCTCCTGCACGCCTGGGGCTGAGGCGGCCTGCGGGACCACACTGCCGCCCCGGCCACGCGGGAAGCAGCAGTTGCGACTTGGTCCTGATGCCAGAGGCTCGGGCGCCTCAGGCCCCTCCAGCCGTGCAGACGGGGCCGGGCAGCCTGGTGTCTGCTGACCGGCGACACCGGCCTCGGTGGCTTTGTGAACGGGGCTGGCGACATGCCGTCTCCCCTCTGACCAGTGCGCTCACGCCTCACCGGCCCCCGGCCTCCGTCTGCCGCGTTGCAGCAGGGACGGGCACTCACCCGCCGCCCATCGCAGCCGGGCAGAGCGTCCTGCCTCCGGACGATTCTCCCAGGGAGGCCCCGGCGCCTCCACCACCTGGGCTCTCCTGCGCCCCACTAACTTTCCCCCCAGCCCAGCCCGGAAGCCTCAGCCCCCAGCCGGCCCCGCGAGGCGGCCGCCGTCAGCTCCGTCATCCCCTGCACCGTCGCCCTCCTCGATTCACCCCACTTCTGCCACAAACTGACTTCGGGGTTTGCAGACCCCCTGCTGGGCTGGCCTTTTTTTTTTTTTTTCCCCTTTCCCCTCCCCTGGGCTTTCTCGCCCACTTGCTCCAGCTCCTTGAGCTCACGCGTTGCGGGTGCCCCCCAAGAGCTCCCAGCTTGGAAGCTGAGGCTCAGACCAGCCAGGCTGGGCGAAGATGCTCCTTCACCCCGACCGCTCCCCTGCTCCCCAGGCTGCACCTGCCTTCCTGGGAGGCCTGTGTCTGGCCCCCTGGGGTGTCTCCGTGAGTGGGGCCAGGGTCAGCGGTGTCTGCTTCCCCTCTCCCATCTCCGTGGCACTGTCCTCCGTGGCTAAAGCCGGCTCAGAGGGTCTTACTTGCAATAAAGCGGAGCAGTTGGTGCAGTCACGCCTGGCCTGGCCTGGGCCGCCCCGTGACCTGTGTTATCGGAGTGTCCACACAACCGTCAGCGTCTTGTCACCGCGGTGAGGCCCGTGGTTCGCCTCCGGTGGCTCGGCCGGCAGGTCACACACCCGTCTGGACGCAGCTGAGTCTCCCACCCCGGGGCCTGCTCTGCCTGGGCCCCCTGAGCCACACTGGCCGGGCAGAGCGGTGTTCCCTCGAGTACACAGAGGCCACGTCGTAGTCCACTGTCTGTCCTGGGGCACGAGGCTCTCCCACAGCTTTGGTAAACAGGGCTGTCGCGAACACGGGGCCTCTGTCCCCTCCACGAGTGCTTTGTGCCTTTCCGGTAGACCCGCAGGAGTGGGGCGGCTGGGTCATAGGGTGGATCTATTTCTACAATTTTGAGAAAGCCCATACTGTCTCCACCCGCCTGGGCAGGCCACAGGCCCCCCGCGGTGCACGAGGACCCCCTTCTCCAGGCCCTCCCGCCCTCGTTTCTGCACCGACCTGGGCTGTCCTCACAGGTGGGAGGAGGTACCTGGTTGTGGTTTGATTGGCACTCCCCTGATGAGGTCCTCACGATTTCTGAGACTCGTGTAGTTGGGAGGGATCCCCAAGAACTAGAAAATCATCAGTGAATGGGCTTTGGGCTTAAAAATCGGGGTGCTGCCTGAGGGGTGCATGTGAAGGGCTTGTTAAATAGATGTGCCGAATAGTGTCCATTGGGTCGGTGATGTCCAGCTTCATATTTATTTTCAAAGCAGCGACCTCAGTGGGCGAGATTGCAGGAGACTCACGTGGACAACGGCACGAAGGCCCCACGTGTGGGACGGGGGAGGCGACACAGCTGGGGATGGTTCCGCTTCAGTCACTTTTGCACTCACTCAACAGCCCAGCCAAGAGGAGTCACCCCACGAATGGGGTTTAACTGGTGTCTCCACTGTCCTGAGTCCAGGCCCAGCTGTCAGCTGTGTCCCCGTGGCGGCCCTGGTCCTGGCCGGAGTCTGGAAAAGTCACTCAGTTTTTTCAGAGGCCGCTCGATGACTTCTCCTTATTCTTAGGGATCAGGGCTCCGGCCACAGCCCCGAGGCCTTCAGACGTCCATCTTTTCTGGGTTCCGTAAATAGGTCCGTTTCCTCCCACCCCAGGACATTCGCATGTGCTATTCTCACCGTCTGTGTGCCTCCCATTCATCCTTCTGCTCTTGGTTCAGAGGGAAGCTCCTCAGCCCCTCTGTCCAGGTCAGATTGCTTATGCCAAATCTGGGAACCTGGAGGGCTTATAAAATACAGCTTCTGGGGCCTCCTTGGTGGCGTCGCGGGTTAAGCGCAGCGCTATGGAGCTGTCGGCGGCACGAGTTTGATCCCCGGCCAGGGAGATTCCCACATGATGCGGCAGACCTCTCCTGTCTCCCCGCTGCTCCCCTCAGCGGTGTGTTTCCGTCGATGGGCCTGTTTTGCTCCCCGCTCTGTCTCTGGTGAATCCTCTCGCTGCCCCACGCCTCTGGCCTGCACCCCAGCTTGTATGCATAAATAAATAAATCTTTAGGGTCTCCCCGGTGGCCCAGCGGTTAAGCGCTGCGCTGTGGAGCTGTCGGCAGCCGTGACGCGGGAATTCAACACCCAGCCGGGGAGATTCCCACATGGTGCGGCAGACCTCTCCTGCCTCGCCCGCTGCTCCCCTCAGCAGTGTGTTTCTGATCTGCCTGTTCTGCTCCCTGCTTTGCCTCTGGTGAACCCTCTCGCCGCCCCACGCCTCTGGCCTGTACCCCAGCTTGTATGTATAAATAAAAGAAATCTTAAAAAAATAAAAACAAAAATAAATAAATCTTAAAAAAAAAAAAGATTATCGCTAACTTTGCAGGGAGCGAGGGCACTTCCCAAGAACTCCTTCAAAGCAAAGCCGTGAGAGTGAGCCAGGATGTTGGGATTGGAGCTGCCCTCGGGGGGCGTAGAGGGGCCAGACGCTGACGCCCACCTTGGACAGTAAAGGACCGAAGATGGGTGGCGCCTCCCAGCTGCCAGGGAGCGGAACCAGGACTCCAAATTAAGCACAGGTCCTGGAGGGGCTACCGCAGACGACAAACCAGGAAACCTCCACCCACCAGAAACCAGAGCCAACAAAGAAACTTGCCTTTCTCCCTCGCAGTGGAGGAAAACAGGAATCAGACCTGGCCGCCCTCGGAACCGCGAAGCGGCCCACCTTACCTGGGAGAAATGATCCCTCAAGGCAGTAGCGCCCCCTCGTGTCTCGTAGGAGTAATTACACTTCTTCTAAGGACCAGCTCCCTAAAGGAGGTGCTTCAGATTTTCCAGAACTTAAGTGCAATTTAAAAATATACACAGGGCCTCCCTGGTGGCGCAAAGCGTTGAGTCCGAGCACTATGGAGCTGTCCGCAGCCACTGCAGCACCGGTTCGATCCCCAGACAGGGAGATTCCCACAGGGCGCAGCAGACCCCTCCTGTCCCCCAGCTGCTCCCTCAGCAGTGTACGTCAGTCAATCCACCTGCTGTGCTCCCCGCACACCCCAGTTCTTGTATGCATAAATAAATAAATCTTAAAAAAAAGACTGATGATGATGACAATGATGTCAACATATGTGTAGTATTTAAAATAGTGCCTGGGGCCTCCCCGGTGGCACAGTGGTTGAGCGCTGCGCTGTGGAGCTGTCGGCCTCGAGCGATGCCGGTTCGATGCCCAGCCGTGGAGAATCCCACATGGTGCGGCAGACCTCTCCTGCCTCGCCCGCTGCTCCCTCAGCAGTGTATTTCTGATCTGCCTGTTCTGCTCCCTGCTCTGTCTCTGGTGAACCTTCTCGCCACCCCACGCCTCTGGCCTGTACCCCAGCTTGTATGTATAAATAAATAAATCTTTAAAAAAAATTAAAATAGTGCCTGACAAGTAGTAAACATTTCATAAATATTCATTTCTTGAATTCTTCCCATCGACCCGTATTATCGTCACCCCCTATTTCTTCCTCTTACCTGTCAACACTTGGGATGGGGGCTGTGTCTCAGTCTCTGCGACCCTGGACTCTTGCGTGCCTCTGAACATAGAGGTGTTCATTGGGGGGCTTGTGAATAAGCTGAAATCAAGTGATTTCTTCGTTCCTCCATCTTACATGGCACATGATGACACCTGCAAAAGCGGCAGGACCGTCTTGATAAAAGCGCAGGTCTGTTGGAAGAGCAGGGTCCCCTGGGCTTCCTCTTGTGCCTTCACACCTGGGGTGTCTCCGTGTCTTGGTTCTCTGGCTGCCATCTTTGCTCCACGCCTCCCTGGATGTCCTTTATATTGCAAGAAGAATTAGAAATCTTTTTTTTTAAAGATTTGTTTATTTACGCATACAGGCCAGAGGCGTGGGGCGGTGAGAGGGTTCCCCAGAGACAGAGTGGGGCGCAGCACAGGCAGATGTACAGAAACACACTGCTGAGGGGAGCAGCGGGCGAGGCAGGAGAGGTCTGCTGTGCCGTGTGGGAATCTCCCTAGCTGGGCGTCGAACTCACATCGCCACTGCCGACATTTCCACAGCACAGCACGTAACTGCTGCGCCACCAGGGAGGCCCAAGAATTAGAAATCTTAAAATAAGCTTTAAGACATGAATATTGGGGGCCTCCCTGGTGGTGCAGTGGTTGAGCGCTGTGCTGTGGAGCTGTTGGCAGCGCACGATGCGAGTTCAACGCCCAGCCCGGGAGAATCCCACATGGTGCAGCAGACCTCTCCTGCCTCGCCCGCTGCTCCCCTCAGCAGTGTATTTCTGATCTGCCTGTTCTGCTCTCCGCTCTGTCTCTGGTGAACCCTCTCGCCGCCCCACGCCTCTGGCCTGTACCCCAGCTTGTATGTATAAATAAATAAATCTTTAAAAAAAAAAAAGACATGAATATTGCTATGTTCCTCTGCTGCTAACTCAAAGACCTCCTGCCCTATGGTTTAATCTAAAATGGCTTATTGACTTGTCTATGGTTTTTATCTCCCTCCACGAGAACCTTGAGAGGTGGGGTCCTCCCAGCCTCGCTCAGCACCTGCTTCAGGGCCTAGAACAGGGTTGGACTAACTGGCAAAGTGTTCAGAGTGAGCTTAAAAGACCCAGGAGGCCACCTGCGAACAGGCAGAGTGTGGAACAGGAAGTATGTGGGAGGAAGGGATTATTTGTGATTTCAAAACAGACCAGCACCGGGCGGGAGTCAGAGCTGCTCCCACGGGCTTGGGGAAGGGCCCGTCTGCCCCGGGACCCGGGTCGGGCCCTAGAGTGGGCGTCGTCTTGGCTTCAGCATCTAAAAAGCGTCGTGTCAGAAACGGGATGCTTTCAGAAAAATAACGATGTAAGTGAACACGGAGTAGGAAAAATGGACTCTGTGAGGACAGGCTAAATGATTTGGGGCCTTAGGCGGGGCGAGGAAGGCCGACCCAGAACTATCTATTGCATCTCCCTGTCCAGCTGCCGGGTGTTGAGGGACCAGAGGGGGAGCAAAAGGGGAAGCCGGCTCCGGTGGTCCCATTTAGAAGCGCATCTGTCTCACTGTCGAGCCCGGAAGAAAAGCGTCCTACCTCCTCTCCCCCAGGAGGGGGCAGCGAGGGCGCAGGTGGGCACGAAATGTGCCCGGGCACTGTCCCTGACCAGGTCGCCGCAGAGGCAGCTGGGAAGCGCCTGAGCCTCGGTCCTGGAAGGCAGCGGTGCACAACTGGGACCTCGACTCCGCGGGCAGTCTGTGACAGCACACGTGCACACGCCTGCACACGCCTGCACACGCATGCACACGCACTGCCCCACCTGCTTGAAAGGCCCCACGTGGGATTGGGCCTGGAGTCCGCGTCCACTTCCCAAGGCCGTGTCCTCTCAGGGGACAGCGTCCTCTTCATCCTGCCCCAGGCTCGGGCTCAGGCCTCGCCGTCAGCCGCCCACTCAGTCTCTCCACTGCCAGGGTCACATCTTCAACTGCCCCTTCGGGTCTCAGTTACTCTAGAAGCCCTGCGTGACCTGTCCCCAACCCGACTGAAACCCTTGGGGCACCCACCACCCCTCCTGCCGGGCTAAAGGCCCCTCCTGCTCCCCGGGCCTCACACCCACCTCCCCTGCCACGCCCGAGCTGGCCTCTGTCCGACTGTGCTCCGCTGTCCGTCCTGCCCGCGGCCGCTCACAGCCCACCTCCCCGGGAGTCTCCAGCGCTCCACGGGCCACGGCCTGTGCCGTTCTGACCTTAATCACACTCCACCCTGTCCCCAAGGCCCCGCCAGCAGGGACCCCATCTTTGCCGCCTCGTCACACAGGGGGCCCGGCCGAAGAGCTGTCATAAAACGGTCAGGCAGTGATCGACGGCGTGAACACCTCGTCTGGGTTCTGGGTCCTTTCTGCTTCCCAAGGAGGTCCCGAGCTGTCCCCCTCTTCCTGACCCTGCTGTCCTGGAACAAAATGGTCAGAGCAGCGGAAATGTCCTGGGCAGCCCTCGGGATTTCAAGCCCACGAGGGGCCCCCATTCCGTGGGGACCTTCGGGCCGGGATTCTGGAAGAGGCGGCGCCCGGTCAGTCACCCACAGACAGCGGCAGCATCAGTTTCAAAAACAAATGGGAAGTTCCTACCTTGGCCTCTTAAATAACATCCCGGCTCTTTTGGAATTTAAAAACTTTATTTCCAGAGGCAGAAGTGTTCTTGACACAGAATTCACGGGGTTGGCCTGTCTGCAAAGCCCAGAGGCTCCCTTCCCAAGTCGTGGCCCCCGAGAGGTTCAGAAGCCACTGGCAGCCCAGCCCCCGCGCCCATCTTCAGACCCTCTTCGGGGGCCGGGCCGCCTGTGCTCAGCGCTCACGCTCGGTCTCCGGCTTGGCGCTCTCCGGCACCTTCCACAGAAGATCCATTTCCACGGGAAAGAGCCAGCCCCACGCGGCCTTCCGAGAGGGCGTTTCCGTGGGAAACGGGGGCCCCTCACAGGCAGCACAGCCGCTCCACCTCCTCCTCGCAAGCGTAGAAGTTTTCAAATAGCTCCGGGGAGGCGCCGTTGCACTCGAACCACCTCCTCAGGGTGCCCAGGGCCAGCAGGGCATCGGCTTTGGTGGGCAGGGGCTCGAAGCCGTCCTCCCCGCCCCCCTCCTCGTCCTCGGGGCCCAGCTCCTCCTTGCAGGCCCCAAGCCCGGGCTCCTCGCCCTCCAGGTCCACAAAGCGGCAGAACTCCTCGCGGCTCAGCCCGCTGGGCACCGGCGGCATCTCCGCGACCCTGCCCAGGGACAGGGGCGCCTGACGGGGAGCCAGCCCTTCCTGGACAAAGCTGCTGAGGATGAGCTGGGGGGGCACCTTGGCCCAGGCCGCCGCCGCCAGGTGCAGGGCGTCCAGCACCGTGATGCCCGCCCCGGCCCGGGCCAGCGAGGCACCAGCCCTCTCGCTCCGGACGGCCGCCAGCTTGCCCAGCAGCCGGTGCCGGTAATGGGCCTTGAAGGCCCGGACCACGGAGCTGGGCAGGGCGGGAGTGGCGCTGGCGGCGGGCAGAGGCAGGAGCCTCACATGGCAGAGCCCGGGCAGGCCTGCCAACTCCTCCCCCACACGGGCAGCCAGCAGCAAGGCGACCTGCCGGCGCTGCCGACCCATGTCCCGGTCAAACTGTGCCAACCACTCTGCCCAGGGGGTGCCCAGGTCAGGGTGGTAGGAGGCAGGCAGAGCCTCACTGCTGACCCCAAAGAAGCACCTGGGGGCCGCCTGGAGCCCGCTGACCAGTACCCGCCGCTTCTCTGTGCCCCTGCTGTTGGCACACAGCAGGACCTGCACCTGGTCACACGCGCCTCCTCTGCCGCCCGGCACTGCCCGGTACAGCAAGGGCACTTCAGCACAGCCGAAAACGTCCTCCGCGGAGAAATCTTTGAGGGAGAGGGGCAGCTGGGACTGGGGCTTGGGGCCTGGCGGAGGGGGGTCGGGGGGGAATGGGGGCACCAGGACGTGTCGGGCGCCAAAGCCCACATTGTTGCGGCGTTTCCAGCGGACCAGCCACCCGATGCTGGGCACGAAGTCCTGGCCCATGATGTCGGCCAGCTCCTTGGCCTTGTGCAGCAGCATGGGGCCCGTCACGTCCCAGGCCTTGGCCCGGGCCACGTGGTACCAGCAGAGCAGCGCCTCGTCGATGCTGCTGTACTTGGACTCCCGCTTGCGCTTGCGCTCCCGGTTGGCGGTGCCGCTGCACCAGTCGGCCAGCAGCTTCTCCTTATTCTTGCAGATGCGGGAGATCTGAGGCTGGGAGACCTGGAAGCGCCGGGCCACCTCCGACTGGGACATCTTGGACTCGTCCAGGAGCTCCAGCACCTGGATCTTCTCGGCCAGGGAGAGCGCGTGCAGCTTCTTCTTGCCGCTCAGCTCCATGGCTTCTCCGGGACACCTGGGGGAGGCGGACACCGTGGGGGGTGCAGACAGCTGAGGCCGGAGGCACGGAAACGAGAGTATGTGGGGACAGGAGGGCGACGGGAACGCTGGACTCGCTCGGGGAGCCCACTGGGGAGGTGAGCGGGCCGGCCGGTGGGTGAGCAGGGCAGGCTGGCATTCTCAGGAAAGCCAGAGCGGAGCTGGAAGTGGGCTCACCGGTCAGGAGGAGAGGAGCGTCCAGGCTGGGGGTTGGCATAATTGGGGGAGAAAGATGAATAGAGTCCAGGGG
>PVIJ01008925.1:0-68948 GCA_004024925.1 Scalopus aquaticus | reverse complement strand
CACCTGTGAGGATGGCACACATTAAAAATACAGGCAACAACAAATGCTGGAAAGGATGTGGAGAAAAAGGAACTCTTCTACACTGCTGGTGGGAATGTGAATTGGTCCAACCGCTATGGAAAGCTGTATGGCGATTCCTCAAACTGCTAAACATGGAGCTTCCATACGACCCAGCAATCCCACTTTTGGGAATTTACCCAAAGTACACAAAAACACTAATCCGAAAGGATACATGCACCACTATGTTCATTGCTGCACTGTTCACAATAGCAAAGGTATAGAAGCAACCCAGATGTCCAAAAATAGATGATTGGATCCAGAAGATGTGGTACATATACACAATGGCAAACTATTCAGTATTCAAAGAAGATAAACACATGCAATTTGCAGCGACATGGATGGAATTAGAGGGGATCATACTCAGTGAAATAAGCCAGAAAGAAAGAGAAAAATATTGAATGGTTTCACTTATAACAGGACTATAAGGAAACCAAATAGGAGAGAGACAATCAGCGTGGGGGGAGGGGAGGTGGAGGGAGGGAAGGAAAAGCGCACAAAATGGAATAGAAAAGAACACAAGGGACCATGGAGATGGATCACGGGTGAATTGGTGGTGGGCTACCCAAGGGGAATACAAAATGTAAAAGACTTAAATAACAATCAAAATATATATTAAAAAAAGACATGCTTATGAGTTGGAGTAATTAACTTTGTTAAAATGTTCATCTTAACAAAGCAATATTTAAATATTCAGTGCAATTCCTATCAATATTTCAATGGAATTCTTCAAAGAAATAGAGCAAAAATTAAAATATTTCATATGAAACCACAAAAATCTTTAATATTGAAAAAAGAATCGGCATTTTTTTCATAAGTGTTTGCCATTTGCACTTCTTTGGAGAAGTGTCTCCTAAGTTCTTCTGCCCATTTTAGGACTGGATTTTTTGCTTTGTTTTTGAGTTGTGTGAGTTCTTTGTAGATTTTTGTGATGAGACCCTTCCCTATTGTATGCAGTGCAAATATTTTCATCCAGTCAGTGTGCTGTCTATTTGTTTTGGTGAATGTCTCTTTTGATGTACAGAAGTATTTTAGTTTGATGTAATCCCAGCTGTTTATCTTTTCCTTCACTGTCTTTGCTTTGGGGATATGTCTTTAAATATATTACTAAGATGTATGTCATGTAGTGTTTTGCCTATGTTTTGTTCTATATATTTTATGGTTTCAGGTCTTATTTCAGTCTCTTATCCATTTTGAATTGTTTTTTGTGCATGGTGTAAGGTAGTAGTCTAGTTTCATTTTTCTGCAGGTAGTTGTCCAGTTTTGCCAAGAGCATTTGTTGAACAAACTGTCCTTGTTCCATTGCATATTCTTTGCACCTTCATCAAAGATTAGCTATCCATATATGTGTGGTTTGATTTCTGCATTTTCTTTTTGATTCCATTGGTCTGTGTGTCTATTTTTGTTCCAGTACCATGCAGTTTTAATTATTATGGCTTTGTAGTATAGTTTGGAGTCTGGGAGGGTGATACCTCCATTCTCTTTCTTTTTGGGAAATGCAAATAAAGACCACAATTAGATAGCACCTTACACCAACAAGAATGGCACACATTAAAAAACCAGAAAACAACAAATGTTGGTGAGGATGTTGAGAAAAAGGAACACCCCTACAATGTTGATGAGACTGCAAACTGGTCCAACCTCTATGGAAAGCTATTTGGCGGTTTCTCAAACAACTAAAAATGGAGCTTTCGTATGACCCAGCACTTCTACTCCTAGGACTATATTCAAAGGAGACAAAAACATTAATCCAAAAGGTCATATGCACACCTATGTTTTCTGCAGCACTATTTACAATAGCTAAAACATGGAAACAACCCAAATGCCCCAAAATTGATTACTGGATTAAGAAATTGTGGTACATGTATACAATAAAGTACAATAAAAACTGATAAACTAATGCAATTCTCAGCAACATGGATCAAGCTAGAAGGAATTATGCTCAGTGAAATTAGCCAGAAAGAAAAAGAAAAATATCAAATGGTATCACTTATAGGAGGACTATTAAGAGAGCCAAACAAGAAATCAGGAGAAAATGGCACACAAAACATAACAAAAAGAAAAACTAGCAGGCAAATACAAATAAGAGACATTCTACAGGGGAGGGGGAGGAAGAGAGACCAAAAAAGAGGAGAAAAGAGCACAAGGGACTATGGTGATGGTTCACGGGTGTTTTGGTGGTGGGAAACCAAGGAGGATACACGATAATGTAAAGTATATAAATTAAATAAAATATATATATGTATAAAATAGAAAAAAAATTAAGAAGAATGGAGGCGCCACATACCCAGACATCAGACTATTCTACAAACAATTGTATTCAAAATAGTATAGCACTGTAATAAAAATAGACACACAGACCAATGTAATAGAATTAAGAGTCCAGAAAGAAACCTACATTTATATGCCAGTTAATCTATGACAACGGAGAAAAGAATATACAATGGAGAAAGGAAAGCCTTTTAATAAACAGTGTGGGAAAACTGGACAGTCATATGCAGAGAAATGAAATGACCACTACCTCATACTATACACAAAAATTAACTCAAAGTGGATTAAAATTTGTATACAAAACTGGAAACCAATATGTATGTGTGTGTGTGTATGTGGGTGTGTCTGTGTCTTTGTGTCTCTCTGTGTGTGTATGACTACTTAGACAAAACATTCTGCAACACTGACTCAAGGATGTCTTTGGGAACTCTACTCCAGTGGTAAGGAAAACAGAGGAATAATAAATAAATGGGACAGAAGCAAATTAAACAGCTTCTGCATAGAGAAACTATCATTAAAACAAAAAGATACCCTACTGAATGGGATAATATATTTGCATCATCATCATCCATCTGATGATGTCTAATATCCAAGATCTACCAAGAGCTCACACAACTCAATATAAAGAAAGCAAAGAAGCAATGAAAAAATGGCAGGAGAGCTAAAGAGACACTTCTCTAAAGAAGACATACAGATAGTCAACAGACAAATGAAAAACAAATCATAGCACTTATCAGGAAATCAATATCAAAACCACAATTAGGTACTACCTTACGCCAGTGAGAGTAGCCCATATCAATACAAACAGACAAACAAACAAAACAGAAACAACAGATTTTGGCAAAGGTAGGGAGATAAAGGAATCCTGTACACTGTTGGGAATGTAAATTGATCCAACCCAATTTGAAAATAGTATGGAGGTTCCTTGAAATATTAAAATATATATATAACATATAACCCATTAATTCTACTCTGAAATAGCTACACAAAAACCACAAAATCACTTATTTGAACGCATACCTGTGTTCATTGCAGCATTATTTTCGATAGCCAAATATGGAAACAACATAAATGCCCATTGCCAGATGAACTTTTGCCACTCACAATATGAATTCAATTGTAGGGCATTATGCTAAATGAAATGAGTCAGAGAAGAGAAACAAATACTAGATGATTTCACTCTCATGGGGGATATAGATAATTATAACAAAGGAACAGTTAAAACTTAAAGCATACTCTAGAATTATGACTGTAGAATTGATAGTACTAGATGTGCAGGCAGGTTGTGGATGAATATAAAGTGGACAGGGAGCTCAATAACCTATGATAAAGGACTATGGGTGCTTTAGTGGTGGATGTGGCGTTATAAATATATCTGATTCCCCTAAGTCACATACAGTGTTGTAAACCAATGTTACCTAAATAAACAAATACTTTAATAAATAATAATAAATATATGTCAGCTCAAAGTATTTGCAAATGTGAATGGTTCTAATTACTTTCTCCTCTTTAGCAATACTCTCCAATATGTAAATCTGTACACACTGAAAAATGTCACCTGTATGTTCAGTTATTGTTGAAAAATCCACTCTCTGACTCATGCAACACCTGGGATCATGAGTAGTCAATGTAATTTGGTTGTAGCTAGATTGTTAAGTATCAACCCACTCAATGCATTTTAGTCTCAGAAGACATGAATCAATTTTTATAATAAAACTGGTTATTAGAGAAAGTGAAACCACAAAAATAGGCCAATATTAACTTACTTTCACAATCTATTCATCAATTTTGGGAGAACAAATAGTTCAGTTATGTTACCTAGATGTTCTTAAACAGCATGCTTTTTTTATTCCTCTTTTCACTCTATTCATATTTCTGTCCAAATTACCACCATTATCCATTGTGGTCATTCATTTATTGATCTATTAAGTATATTTGTTTATCAACTTTTTTTTAAAAAAATTATTTTTTATTTATACATACAAGCTGGGGTACAGGCCAGAGGCATGGGGCAGCGAGAGGGTTCACCAGAGACAGAGCGGGTAGCAGAACAGGCAGATCAGAAATACACTGCTGAGGGGAGCAGCGGGCAAGGCAGGAGAGGTCTGCCGCGCCATGTGGGACTCTCCCCGGCCAGGCGTTGAACTAACGTCACCGCTGCCGACAGCTCCACAGTGCAGCGCTTAACCGCTGCACCACCGGGGAGGCCCTGTATATCAACTATTGTTCAAGCATCTCTATATGATGCTAGGGATGTACTAATGAACAAATCAAATATCTTGCCCTCATGATGCTTATGTTGGAGGAGGGTTTGTAAAGTGTTATAATAACTTATTAAAGTACTATGTATAAAAAATAAATCTGGGAGTAGGTAGGGGGAGATTTAAGGAATTTCATTGTGGGAGATAGAGGTTGAAATTTTGATCAGGGTGGCCTGGGTATATTTTTTAAAAAAGGGGCATTTAAGGGGCATTGAAAAAGAAAAGTGAGTTTGAGTCACATGGCTCATGTCCCAGATCTGAAGTATTTAAGTGTAAGTATTTAAGTGTACTACTGATGTAAGTAGTTTCTTTCATCAGTATCTCAAACTCAGGTAAATGACTGGTGGACCAAACCTGTTATAAAATTAAAATCTTTGCTTCTTGTTTTCTATGCTTACTCAATTATGAGTTGATCTACAAAGATTATACATTGATTCAATTATTAGACTTTGTTTATGTTATAAAAATTAAAATTCATGTATCAAATAATCACCTTACACATAAATGGACAAAACTCATTAGTCAAAAGGTATTGAGTGACAGTATAGATTTAAAAAGCAAAGCTAATGCCACCTAACATGGTTAGAACGGTTACACCAAGTGCAGAAGCATCAGCTTCCAAGTACACTCAGGCAACAGTCTAAACCTCCAAGACAGAGGCCACAGTAATCTGAGACCCCAGTAAGATCATACCCCAGGCCATAAGTTGGGAGAAGTCCCATACTGCAGAAGCCTTACCACAGTAAAGGAACCACAGAAGCAGAAGAAAACAAAAAACAGAAGCACATGAATACTAGTGTGTACTACACCACAGAAGAAGAATAAATGTCCCAAGCCCAATCACAACACAATGTAATATCTGTTCTTCCTATCAGATATTAGAAACATAATTCAAAATGGCCATAATAAAGAAAAGGAGAAAACACTTGTTTCAGAAAAACAAATGAATGCACTGAGAAATAAAAATCAATGATTGAAGGTTTGAAATTGAAGCTTTAAATAATGTTTAAAGAGCTAAGCAAGAAAAAAAGATGCTTAATAAGAAAAATAAGAGAAACTGAGAAAATATTCAACACCATGAGGAAAGGCAGTAAAATACTTATCAGCATACCAAAAGGGAAAGAGAGAGAGAAAGACAGGGAAATAATAGAGGAAAACTTCATGAACCTAGAATAGGGAGTAAATATACAAACCGAGGAAAGTAAAAGAGCACTTGAATATCAAAATAAAATAATGATACCAGTACGTATGGTAATAAAACTTCCAAGAGTTCAAGAAAAAAGAATATTGAAACTGGCAAGGGGGAAGGCGTAAGTAATCTATAAAAGAACTCATTTTAAGCTAACATCAAACTTATCAGAAGAAACAAAATATGCAATGAGAGGTTGGAAAGATGTGATCCAAATAATTAAAGAAAAAAGCTGCCAGCCAAGAATAGTCTGTCCTACAAAAGACCCCCAAATGCCAAAGCAATCCTAATAAGAAAAAGGAAAAATGGTGGTATTATACTTCTAGACTTTAAGCTAAAGCACTAAAGTTAAAACACCATAGTACTGGAAAAAAGCCAGCACACAGACAAATGCAATAGAACCTAAACCCAGCAATAAACCCTGTATGAACCTAAACAATAAGCCCTAAACACCTATATAAACAGTTAATGTATGGCAGAAGAACCAAGAAAATAATTGGACCATGGAAATTCTGCTCAATAAATGGTATTGGGTAAACTGGAGAGACATATTCAACAGAATAAAACCACATCACTATCTCACAACATAAACAAACAAACAAACAAACAAAAACTTAAAATAGATTAAAAATATCTCAGATATACACTTAAAACATATACTTAAAACAGAGCAGAAAAAAGGGAAATCACATCACAATATTAGCTTCTGTGATGTCTTCAGATATGTCTTTAAAAGCGAGGAAAACAAGAGACACCATAAACAATTCGGACTACATCAAACTAAAAAGTATCTATTGAGCAAAAGAAACCTCAGCAGTGCATTTCAGTAGATCTGCCTGTCCTGTATCCCACTCTGTCTCTGGTGAATCCTCTCACTCCCTGAACTTCTGGCCTACTCCCCAGTTCTTGTATGATAAATTTTTAAAAAAAAATTTAAAGAAAAAGGATCAATTACATTAATAGACATTAGTACCTATAGAATATAAACAATGGAACGGCAACTTTAAATGACAAGTTCAATGAGATTAGTTTATTAGATAATGACAGATCATTTTACTGTAAAACAGCAGAATACAAATTCTTTTAAAGTGTTCATAGAGCATTCTAAATGATAGACCATATATTGGGATTCAAAAAAGCAACACAAATTTATGAAGCCATTTTCAATAATTGTATTGGACACTCAAAAAAATCACAATGGTATGAAACTAGAAATCAGCCTAAAGAATAAAAAGTGAAGTCACAAATAGGTGAAGATAAAACAACATACTACTGAATAACTATTATATAAATGATTTCCAAATTTTCAGAAATTAAAAAAATACCTGAAGAAAATTGTAAATTAATACACAAATTACCAGTATTTATGGAACATGGCAAATTATTTGTTAGTTTATAGCAATATCTGAAATCCAGAAGCAAGAAAAACATCAAATCTGAAATCTACCCTTAGAGCAAAAGGGACCAGAAAAAGAAGAAAAAACTAAGCCAAAATTCAGTAAAATAAATGAACTAGTAAGATTAATACAGAAATAAATGATGCAGAAAAAAGACAATATAAAAGATGAATGAACACAAGAACTATTTCTTTTTAAAAAATAAACAAAAATCAGCAAACATTTAACCAAACTCACACAGAAAAAGAGGGATATCAAATAAAATCAGAAACAAATGAGAAGCTGCAACACATAACACATAATAACAAATGATCACAGGAAGAGTATAAATATATATTTTGCAGTAAATTGGATAATCTAGAAGAAATGGATAAACTCTTAGAAACATGCAACATCCCAAGACTGAATCAGAAAAAAAAAATAGAAAATATGTACAGATAAATCATTAGTAGAGTAATTGAAAAATCAATCAAGAGTCCAAAACTAAGCAGTCTTGCTAGTGAATTTTATTGAACTTTAAAAGGGAAATTAATATCTATCCCTCCCAAAGTTTTCCAAGAATTTGAAGAAAAGGAAAATCTTCTTAACATATTTTATAAGGCCCACGTTAACCTGATTCCAAAATCAGATAAGGGCATCTCAAAAAAGAAAACTATAAACAGATATCTCCAACAAACATATATCCAAAATATCCTCAACAGAGTACTAGTAAATTGAGCTCAAGAACATCTTAAAAGAATCATACAATGTGATCCATTGTAATTAACTTCTGTGATACAAGAATGGTTTAAGCTACACAAATCAATCAACATGATTCGATCAACAAAATAAAGTTCAAAACCACATGATTATATCTATAGACACTGATAAAACATATATCAATATTCAAAATAGTTTATCATTAAAAAACCCTCAAAATGGTAAAGAAAGAATGTATCTCAACACAATTAAACTGCTCTGTGGCAAACATACAGCTAATATTTTCAATGGTGAAAAACACAGACTTTAATATCTAGGATGAGGAACAAGACACAATTTCCACATTAATCATTGTTATTCTGCATAATGCTTTTAGTTGTTTTTTTTTTTTTTGCCAGAGAAACTAGATAAGAAATAAAATGTATTCAAATTATAAAGGAAGAAGTAAAACTTTTTCTGCTGGCAGATGATACAATAATGTACATAGAAAATCCCTAAAACTGCAGGAAAAAATTATTAGAAATAATAAACACAGTAAGGAAGCAGGGTACAGAATCAGTATACAAAAATCTGTTGTGTATCTACACACCAATAAGAAACTAACAGAAAGAGAAACCAGGAAAATATAAAAATAATAAAATAGAATGGGAATAAAGGTAACATTAGAAGTGATAGACCATACACTGTAAAATACAATGCACTGTTGAAAAGTACAGGACACATGAAATGGTCTGGAAGAATCAATGTCTTTAAAATGGCTATATTATGAAAAAAATTAAAAAACAGATTTAATGCAACCCTTATCAAATCCCCAATGACATTCTTCAGAGAAAAAGAACAAAAATAAAACTTTATTTGGGAATACAAAAGGACCTATTCCTAAGAGAACAAAAGTGGAAAAGTTACTTTACATGATTTCAAACTATATTACAAAATGAAAGTAGCCAAAACATTACGATATTGGAGAGGAAACAGACATACCAATGGGACAAAGTAAAGAGCCCAGAAATAAGCCTACACATATATGTAACAATAATTTTGCAATAAAGGATCTAAAAGCATACAATGAAGTAAGGAAGTCTTTTCAACAAAGTATTGGGGGAAAAAGGACAACCACATTCAAGAGAATGAAATTACATTAGTATTCTACAGTCTACACAGTAATTAATTTAAATAAATGGATTGAAGACTTGAATGTAAGACCAGAAGTCATAAAATACATAGGAGAAAACAGTAAGCTACTTAGCAGTATCTTTGGTATTTGACCCTTTTTCTTTAAAAATTTTAAAAAAAATTATCATACAAGAACTGGGGAGTAGGCCAGAAATTCAGGGGGTGAGAGGATTCACCAGAGACAGAGTGGAGTACAGAACAGGCAGATCTACTGAAATGCACTGCTGAGGGGAGCAGCGGGCAAGACAGGAAATGTCTGCTGTGCCATGTGGGTCAGCTCCCTGGCGAGGGATAGAACTCATGTTGCAATGGCTGTAGATAGCTTGATAGCAGTGAGACTTAACCCCTTGCACCACCAGGGAGGTCCCGGTATTTGATTCTAAAGGAAAGGAAAACCCAAGCAAACAGACAAATGGAACTATATTAGACTAAATAGATTCTGCACAGTGAAAGAAACTTTCACCAAAACATCAACCTAGTGAATGGAAGAAGATATTTACAAGTCATATACTCAATAGACAGTTCAGATCCAAAGTATATAAAAATATTATACAATTCATCAACAACAGCAACAACAAAATAATCAACTTCTTACAAAATGGATTAAAAAGTCTGAATAGACTCATCTCCAAAATATATATACAGATGGGCATTTGGCATATAAAAATATGTTTATCATCTGTTATTATTGATACGCAAATTAAAATCACAATAAAATATCTCATAACTATTGAGAATACCTGTTATCAAAAAGAAAAACAAAAAGTAAGGGATGGTGAGGATGTGGAGTGTAGGGGAAATCCTTTTACATGTTGGTGAGTATGTAAAGTTTTATAGTCATTATGGAAAAAAAAAGGTAGAGATTACACAAAGTAATAAAAATAGAAATTCTGCATGATCCTTTTATCCCACTTTGGGCACTTATCCAAAGTATATAAACATTAACTTAAAGAGGTATATGCAGAGGGTCTCCCTGGTGGCCCAGCAACTGCTATGCTGTGGAGCTGCGAGCAGCAGCGATGCAAGTTTGAAGCCCGGTCAGGGAGATTCTCACATGGTGCAGCAGACCGCTCCTGCCTTGCCTGCTGCTCTCCTCAGCAGTGTATTTTCATCTATCTGCCTGTTCTCCTCCCCACTGTCTCTGGTGAGCAATCTCACCTCCCCATGCCTCTGGCCTGTACCCCAGCTTGTATGCATAAATAAATAAATCTTTTAAAAAAAAGAGGTACATGCATCTCCAATTTTGTTCATTGCAGTATTATTCACAATAACCAATAGTTAGAAACATCCCAAATGTCCATGGAAAGATGACTGGAGAAATTATGGCAGATATGCATAGTGGAATCCCACTGGGCTATAGAAAATAATGAAATCCTACCATTCTCAACAAGACAAATGGATTATGATGTTAAGTGAAATATGTGAGGAAAAGAAAGATAAACACCTTAAGATTTCACTGTATGTTAAGATAAAACAAACAAAACAAATACTTAGAGCACAAGAACAAAACAGTAGTTACCAAAAAGAGGGTGAATTGGGTAAGAGGAGTGAATTTCAAGTTGAAGGATGGAAATTAGATACTTGACAATGAACATGATGTGGTATAAAGAGATGTTGGTTTATAATTTGTATGCTTTGACACCTGTATTATGTTATAAAACAATGCTATTTCTATAAAAATTAAAAAATGGAAGATATTAAGTTATTTTAGAAGGTACTGAAGAGAGAAAATATTTTAGACTAAATCTAAGGAGTAAAAATTAAATTCAACAAAAAGTGAAAATTGGCAGTTATATGGTAAATTTAGTGGGTTTTAACTATATGTTGCAATATTAAGTGGCCTGCCATAGAATTAAATAAATATTTGTTGAATGAATAAAGGAATCTTCTGTCACAAATTTCAAAAAATCTCTTTTGGCGGTTTTCACAAATAAAATAACCAAATCTTCTGTAAAGGATTTCAAATAGTTTTTTTTGAGACACAAAAATACTCATTCTGAATTCTCATTTAGCCTCATGATTTTATGTACAATTCTTTTTTTATTAATATGTCTGCATAACTTTCTAGGAACAGATGTTGATTTGTCAGGAGTTTGTAGTCTCAAAATAATTTGCAAATTTGATTTTCCATTTGCATTTGTAATCCACTATGAATTTTCCATATTTGTTTTTAAAGCATAATTTTCTAAAAAGTAACTTATTAGAAAAGTTTTTATAGCTGGTAGTAAAAAGAATGACATTTATTTATCTTCTGTATAATTCCTCCAGGAGTTAATACAAGAAAATACCATATTATCCAGTGACTAGCCCTAGAATCCTTGCTGAGTTACAGTTTATGATTTCAAGGGACATTTATTTTCCTTAGTGAATTACTTTCTTTGTAAAATGCAGATTTGAAGAGAAATGACAATCGCAGGAGGTTCAATTCATGTTTAATCCTTCAATGTATTTAAATTCAATAAATAGTTATTAAACACCTGATAAATCTTGGTAATGGAGTAAATTCATAATGGTTGGATGGTATTCAATGAAAGGCATTTACAATATTTTCATCACAGTACAGGTGGTTGGATGGATTTGTGAGATATTAACATATTAAATTTGTAAATTCTTAGAGGAATTTGTATGAGAGTTATCTAAAAATTCTATACCACTTAAATCTATTTAAATTCCACATTAATAAGCTACTATTCTTGATAACATGTTTTATAATAGATATGAGCCTATTTAATCAATTAGTCCTGGTAGAACAAAGTGGCATTGTCTATCAGCTGTACTGTCATGTGTATTTTATTAAAACAACAGACTTAAATTAGCTTTCATTTACCAATTACACTGGTCAACATTGGGATAGTTACTGACTTAAAAAGGCCCTAATCTGTAGTATCTTGGTGTGCTGAACATGAATATATCCCCGAATACTTTTTATTAGCTCTCGTTTTGAAGATATTTCATATAATTCATTTTATATGTATCAACATTTAAATTTATCCGCGTAGCTGCAACAACATCCTAAATCAGCCTAAAAAGATGTAATATTGCATTGCATTGCATAATACCATCATGCACACATCATCCAGAGTTGATTGCATCATTTTCTGATGCAATGCAATACTACTGCCAGGTGGCTGCTGAAGTAAGCTGACATCAGCAGTGCACTATAGAAAGCCCTGTCAGAAAGGTTGAGCATTGAAAATATTTCAGACTTTGTGCCAGACAGTTGAAGCAACTGTTTCATAGAACTGTTCTATTTTATCCATTTAGGCACAATACGGAACAGTAATGCCTTAAAAATGTATTAATGGTGTGGCCAATTTCTGCTCTATTTGCAGGGAAGTGACATTCGCCAACCAGAAGAAAAGTATCACTTCTCAAGTGAAGAAGCCTTATCATCTTGACTTCAGATGCAAGGTTGGTGACCAAGACAAGCCTTGCGCCTTGCATATATGTTGTGCTACATGTACAACACAGCTTTCACAGTGGCGAAATGGCAAAAGGCCATCAATGCGTTTGCAATTCCCATGGTGTGGAGAGAGCCAAGCAACCACATCAAAGGCTGTTACTTTGCTTGTCTCCTCCTCTTTCCAGCGGAATAACAAAGCAAAAGAAGTCTAGAATAGTGTTCCCAAACACTCTGTCTACATTGAGACCAGTTCCACATGGTGAGGGACTTCCAATTCCAGAACCTCCTGCAGAATATTCTCTTGATTCATCTAATGAGGACAAGGGTAATACGACCTGTTCTTCTCCTGTTCCATCAGCATGCAGTGATCCAGATTGTCACTGTGGTGCCTTATCAACCCCACACAGACTAACACAGGAAGAACTAAATGACCTGGTTTATGATTTGGACTTATATAAGACCAAGGCACAATTACTCAGATTAAGACTCCAAGAATGGAGTCTTCTGGAAGAAGATGTCACAATTACTTTATATCCAAAGCGCCACCAGCAGTTGCAGCCTTTCTTCAGAAAGGAAAGTACTCTGGTTTCCTGTTCCAATATTGAGGGCCTCAAGAATGCCTTAGAAATCACTCATGACCCACAAGAATGGAGACTATTTCTAGAATCTTTGAAACTGAGTCGTCAGGCTGTTCTTTTGCACAATGGAAACTGTCTTCCATCTATTCCTGTAGAGCATGCTTTCCACATGAAAGAGACATATGATAACTTAAAGCAGCTACTGAATTGCATTGACTATAACAAGTACAGCTGGCACTTCTGTGCTGATTTGAAGCTATTTGCCCTTTAAATGGGAATGCAGCAGGGATGTACAAAATACATGTGTTTCTTATGTGAGTGGGATAACCAAACAAGTGAACTGCACTACTTGTGGAAGGAATGGACTTGCAGACCACCTGTAGCAGTTGGAGAGAAGAATATCCAGCAACCAACTCTGGTCGAGACTCACAAAATTCTGCTACCACTCCTTCACATCAAACTAGTTTTGATGAAGAATTTCATGAAAGCCATGGACAAGACCTCGCCAGCTTTCCGATACCTGCCTGAAAAATTTCCTCAACTCAGAGAAGCAAAGATTAAAGAGGGAGTTTTTGTGGTCCTCAAATTCGAATGCTCTTCAAAGATGACCGGTTCAACAACTTGCTGCAGGATGATGCAAAACAAGCATGGAATGCTTTTTGCCTAGTGTCTACACACTTTCTTGGGAATGTTAGGGCAGAAAACTACAAGGAGCTAGTAGAAGACATGCTGATGTAGTATCAGAAACTTGGCTGCAATATGTCTCTAAAGGTCTACTTCCTTCATTCCCATCTGGATTTCTTCCCTGAAAACTGTGATATGGTTAGTGTGAACATGGCAAACATTTTCATCAAGATATCGCATCAATGGAACAAAGATACCAGGGAAAATGGTCCACTACAATGGTGGCTGACTACTGCTGGACACTTCCCAGAGATGCTCCTGGACAGCTGTACAAGAGACAAATGAAGAAACCTAAGAAGTAGTCTATGACTTGATTTTTTTTACAGGTATTAACAATAGGCCTATTACTATCGGCATGCATTTCATGATGTAAACATCCATTTATTGCAGATTACAAAAAAAACTAGAGCCAAAATTAGAATTTAACTGTCATGTTCACGTTGAGCACATACAAATTGATAGGAAATGACTAATTTTATTTCAGTAACTGACTTTTGTAAAAATTTGTTGACCAACGCTATAGATCATGTTAAAATGTAAAAGTACTTGGATTGGCTTTTAAAAATTTTTGAAAGTTTTAGGATATTTTAGTTTATATTAAACTATTAAATGTTTCTTTTAATTGTATCAATTGCTTCTTAAGTTAAAATTGATTTACAACACTGCATATGACTTAGGTGTACAGGTTCACACCTTTTCAGATGCATGTTAACATGTATCCACTGCCCTGCCACAGTAGCCTCCACTATAGTGCATTGTGGCACCCCGCAGGGCAACTGAAAGAGTTTACAGGATTTTCCACCCTACCGCATTTCAAATTAATGATAGACACGCGTGCATGATGGCAGGACCTGTTGTAGGGTGTGGGCATGCGCGAGTGGGCACACCTAGACCTGGAGAGACTGTGCATATAGGAGCAGAAGGAATAGCAGTAGTGGCAGCAACGAACAGTACGAAGAGGCACCTGTGTGGTGGGGTGCAGCAGTAAGACCACGGGAGAACTCCAGTGAGCCCAGAAAGAGTGAAGATTCGCTGGAGGCTGGGAGGCCTGCCAGGCCCTCCATCCCCTTGCCTGCCCTGAACCTGATTGCCTCACTGCTGAAAGATCATTAAAAGCCTGAAAAGCCACCGAGGGCTCCAGGACTCCTCTTTTACCCGTCTGCCTGAATCATAGGGAACTGCACTGTGCTCCTCCTGGCACTACACACCCTCACCTTTACATCCCATTTGCACTCTTCTCTCCTGTAGTCTCAATTTCAGGGTTTATGCTGGTTTAGATTTGTTTCTTCTTTGTATTGTTTATTTTCCACATGTGAGTAAAATAATCTAATATTTGTCTTTGTCCTTTTAACATTTCTTAGCATAATCCTCCCCAGTTCCATCCATGTTTTTGTGAGTGGCAATACTTTATATACATCTTCTCAATCTACTCAGCTGCCCTTGGGCACTGTGTTGCCTATCATAAAGAGTAATGCAATTGTTACCGGAACCAAGCTGCCTTAGCAGCTTGGGTGTCTGCAGGAGCGGTGGGGCCTCTTATCCCGCTGCTCTGGAGTCAGTTATAGCAGTTGGTATCTCATTGTGATATTGGTCTGTATGTCCCCTCTAAGTGATACTGTGCATTTTTCACATACCTGGTGGCCATGTGTATGTCTTTAAATACTTAAGTCTTAACTCTATCACAAATTATTAACATCATTTGGAAGATAAAATTATCATATATATTAATATTTATATGTAATATGTGTGGGGGAAATAAATCCTACTGACCAATAAGCATAGAGATTTTTAGTTTTCATTTAGAATTTTAGCCTTTAATCAATTTGATTAGTTTTGTCATTATTTGGCAGACCAAGTAAATTAGCTTATGGATTTCAACAGCACCTCCCCCCCGCCCCCACCCATTTTGGTCAATAACATCTCTAATCACCTTGGGTTAATGTAGAGGCAAGAAAGACTCACGGAAGCACAGGTTGTCTATGGAGCTGCATAGACGGGTCTAAGGGAGGGAGTCCTGGAGCCCTCAGTGGCTTTTTACGCTTTTTAAAGGTCTCTTGTATGGAGGCAACCAGGTACAAGGCAGGTAGGGTGGCTGGGGGACCAGAAGGCTGGGAGGCCTCCTAACCCCCTGGCCAATCTTCATCTTCTTCAGGGCTCTTTGGTGGCATCTTGTGGCCTCTGCTTCTTCTCTGTTACTGCTGTTACTTATAAGCCCAGTCTCTGGCCCAGGTGTGCCCACTCACACAAGCCCACACCCTATTCCAGGTGTCCACTATCAGGCATGCACATAGGCCTGCAGAGGTCCATCATTGAGGGGAGGGTGGAAAAACCTGACTACTTTATCTCTTACCCTACAGTTAATAAGACCCATTGAAAGGAATTTAGGAAGATTATGCATAAACCTAAAGCCTGCGGATGTAGCAAGTGGAGAAGTATTAATCCCAATCCAGTTAGGCACAATCTTCACATATACTTTGAATCTTTCACCATTTGGTAGAGAAAATCCCAGAGTACTCACCAAAATACATGTTCTGTTGTAGACAATATTGACTAAGCCCAAACTTTGAGATATAAATATTTAATCCAAGACTCTTGCTGACTTAGTGGTCTATGGAAAACTAAAAACTAAAAACCCACAAATACAGTGAATGTTAAAACCCTTTCTTCAAGACTTAAAGAGGAAATATAGTTATAAAGAAAAAAAATGGAAAGAGAAAGATGGAGAAAGCAAAAGGATGGCCTTGTACAAAGATATGAACCTCAACCAAAGAGTTGGTGCTTTAGATCCAGGAGTACTCAGCACTACAATCTCATGCTGTTGGGGAGATAAGTGAACTCAGTGGGTGGTGTAGTGGTACCACTCACTGGATTTGCAACAATGAAGGAGAACCAAGGAGGTCATTTTCTATCCTGGTGACTGAACTCAAAAACTCAATGGCAATAGTGAAGTTTGGGTGAGTTAAAGCAACTATGTTACATTTTCTGTGTCACATTGGAAGTATTATGGCTCTTGTGTCTTAGCCATAATGTTACATATTTTGTTTTGCAACTAAAGTACTACAGCAGTGTTACAGAAGTGTTATAGTGTTATGGGTGGAGTAATTCAGCAAACAGCAAACATTTATTCAGGACTGCCATCTCAGGATTCAGATTCCATGAGTTGAATACCCAAAGAACTTGGTGGGGAGTATGTTTACATAGGCAAAGGGGATAAAGCCAGAATTGTATCGTGTAAATGAGGTTTTCAGTCAGAGCAATTCTGATTTGTGGAACATTTGTCAGTTAGTGATTGGACAGTTTTCAGTGCTAAGTACAATTTGCTGGCATGTGGTTTCATTGTCTTTTCTAGCTGGAATGTGGCCCAACATGTCTGAGTGTCAACAGTCTCTCAACCCTGCTTGTTACCCAGACTTGGGATGACTCAATTTTCTTCCTTTTTTAAATAATTTTAAAAAAGATTTATTTATTTATGCATACAAGTTGAGGTGTAGGCCACAGGTGTGTGTTTGGGTGAGAGAATTCACCAGAGACAGTGGGGAACAGAACAGTCAGATATACCGAAATACACTGCTGAGGGGAGCAGCAGGCAAGTCAAGAGAGGTCTGCTATGCCATGTGGGAAGCTCCCTGGCCAGGGATCGAACTCGTGCCGCAGTGGCTCTGGATAGCTTCATAGTGCTTCAACTTAACTAGTTATGCCACCAGGGAGGCCCCTGCTGGATGGCTCTATTTTCATTTTACTTGTCACCTTTCTGTACAGTGATTAGTGCATTTTAACTTACTAAATTTTAGTCAAGATGTTCTATCTTCTTCATATTTATTCCTGTATATACTACTTCATTAACAATGTTAGAAAGTACAATTTTTAATTCCTTGGTCTTATTGTAATACATTTTACTTTTACATATGCTAGACACATTATTTAATAAGTCATTATTCTTTTAAATATATTTGAAGAAAAATTGTGTATGTGTATGCAAATAAAAATATTTTATACTTACCCATATTTTTACCATAACTGATTCCCTAATTGTTTTTTGCAAATCTGACTTCTGCATGATATGATATGGATTCATCAATGAATCAAATTGCATTTCATCAATACATATATTCTAGCATGCTCTGTCTGTATGAAAGTATCTTTTGCCTTTGTTTTTGAAGAATATTTTCTCATCTCAGGACCTGAAATTTCAGTTCAACAGGTTTTGTTTATTTTAGTACTTTAAAGATGTCATTCAATTGTATTTGGTCCTCATTTTATTATAGGACCCCTGGCACACCAAGCCCTTGTTTGTTATCTTACTATCCCTTTATTGAGCTAATCTGGTCCTTGTTTGTTTTGAAAACCACACAAAAACCTGGCTAACCAATACTTTGCTTCCCTGATACACAGCCCTGGTGATCAACATCATAAAACCAGGACCCCCACTGTCTAATAGAGGGACTCAGGACAGTTGAAGCTCTCTCCTTTTCTGTGATCTACTATAAGCATTCCTTGCTCGAACCTCTGGTTTTTTTTCTGAATTCCTTTTTGGCTGGCATATCCATAAATCCAGGCAAGAAATCTAACAATTATTTCTGATTAGAAATAAGCTATATCATTATATAACGACTGTTTTTCCTTAGTTATTTGCTTATATTTGATATTCATCAGCTACCAATGTGGAAACAGTCAAAATTTTCTTTGCATTTATACTACTTGGCATTTTTGGTTGAGCTTTCTTAGTTCATATCTTACCAATATCTTACCAATTTTGAAAAAAAAACAATCACAGTCATAATCTCTTCAATGATTCTCTGGTTCAATCTTTATCTTCTCTTTTCCCCAGATCTTAATCACATATATATTAAATAATTTGTTATTCCATAGATCTCAGTTATTATGTGCCTTTTCTCCCCTTTGGTTATACTTCAGATAATTTCTATCAACTAGTCTTCAAATTCTTACTTGTTATGTGCAGTCTGCTACAAGTGCCATAGAAAATAAATACTCTGATATAGTAGTCTTCATTTTCTTTGATTTTGTGGTGTCTACCTCTTTGCTGAAATTCTTCATCTACTCATGCATCTATTTACCATTTTTACTAGGCACATTTCTCCTAGTCATTTTAAAGTTTCTCTCTGATAATTTCAGAATGATGTCTGTAGGGTAAATGAGAGAATTGTCAGATTTTTCCATCCCTCCTCAATGATGGACCTCTGCAGGCCTATGCACATGCCTGATGGCATGGAACTGGGTAGAGTATGGGCATGCGTGAGTGGGCACACTGAACCAGACACTGGGCTTATAAGTGGAAGAAGAAGCAGCAAGGAGAAGCAGCAGCAAGAAGCAGCAGCGAACAGAGAGTGGAGCAAAGGACTGTTTGGGGTGCAGCAGGGAGACCACAAGATGCTGCCAGAGAGCCCAGTTGGCGTGAAGATTTGCTGGGGCCTGGGAGGCCTGCCAGCCTCCTGGCCCCCCAGCCCCGTGGCCTGCCCTGTACCTGGCTGCATCACTCAAAAAACCATGAAAAGTCTAAAAAGCCACCGTGGGCTCCAGAATTTATCCTTACTTGTCTGCCCAAATTATGGGAACCTGACCTGGTGCCTTGCTGCCGCTACAATGCCCAATTCCAATTCTGTGTTCACTGATTATCTCTTCTTTTCACCAAAAATCATGCTGGATATATCTGGATATTTCTTCATCAAAATTCACTCTGGATATTTCTTTGTGTTTGTTGTTATTATCATTTAGATTATTATTGGCAAATTCTGTTGTAGTGCCAGCAGAGCACAGAGCAGGTTCCCTATGATACAGGCAGACAGGTAAAGGAGGAGTCCTGGAGCCATCGGTGGCTTTTTCAGGCTTTTAATAATCTTTTGTGGTGAGGAAACTAGGTACAGGCCAGGCAAGGGGGCCTGGGGGGCCAGGAGGCTGGCAGGCCTCCCAGCCCCTGGCAAATCTTCACTTTCTCTGGGCTCTCTGGCGTCATCTCATGGCCTCTCTGCTGCACCCCAACAGTCCTCTGCCTCTACGTTCTGTTCACTGCTTCTGCCTCTGCTTCTGCCACTGCCACTTCATCTGCATGTGAAGTCGCCCTTGTATGCGCAGTCTCTCCAGGCCCAGGTTTGCCCACTCACGCACGTCTACACCCTACTCCAGGTGCCACCTGATCAAGTGCACATGTAGGGCCTCAGGTGTCTATCACTAAATCTAATGGCAGTAGGATGGAAAATCCTGACTATTCTTTCACTTACCCTACAATTGTATACAGAGACCAAATTAAATATTATTTATCGCCATAAAAGCGTTGCTCTTTTTATGTCAGTTATTGATTTTATCTACTAGGCTACTGTGCTAGAAGGTCCTGGCAAGAACAGCTCAGAAATGCTAAGTAAACTATGTTTTATCACTTGCACAACAAGGGTTTTTCAAAGGGGTTTTTCTTTTTGTCTTCCTGTCCCAAACCTTTGACTTGCTGCTATAATGCAGTTTGCAAAATCCCAAAGTATCTCTGTGATTTCTCTTGTTACTCTCTTCCCAGATGCAGACAAGAGCAGATAGCTGCTCTGCCCTTGGAAAGACCCCTAGGCCTTAGAGACAATATATTTCAATTTTCCTGCTCCATCCCCTAGCTTTAGTGTACCCCACATGGTGAGTACATGGGACAATTTTGACAAAGGGTGCAGAGTCACTGTATAGCTGATGTGCTGTGTGATTCTCATTCATCACTCTGGAATACATGTTGCTGTGAAAGTTCATTAAAAGTTTGTCAGGTTTCTACATGCTTTGCCCTTACCTCTAAAAGTTTCCTTCTCTTCTCACACTTCTGTTAATGGTGAAAACAGCTGTTAAGTGTTCCTATTTTGAGGATTTTTAGTTTGTTTTGATTTCTTTGCATATTCAATTCTCTGATTTTTTAAAAAACTTATTTGATAGCTGTAGGGGTGGGAAAACACCAGGAGCAGGTTCTCAGTGGTGCTGGCAGACAGGTATAAAGGGCCAGTCCTGGAGCCCTTGGTGGTTTTCACACATGTAGGCCTACAGAGGTCTGTCACTGATGGGAGGGCCGAAAAACCTCTTGACTCTTTTGTTTACCCTACAATAGCTGATCCAGCTTGTAGTTGTTAGGCTGGAGCAACATTTATTAATATCTTTCTACATACTAACTTCATTTAATGAGTAAAATTTAGTATTGCTAATTTTAACTAGGGAACACTATGAAATTCATAAAAAATCTCAGGAAATTATAGTGAAAAATAAAGCATGCAAAGTCCTCTATTTCCAATCTCCTTCTCTCTCCTACACTGTGCTCTTTTTCATGGTCAGTGTTTGCCTTTGAACATTCCTGTTAATTCAGCATTTCTTATATTCTGACCACCTCATTTAAGTTCATTTTCTTTCTTTAGTCTAGTTTTTCTTTAAATAAATAACATGTGACTATTCCTTATCTTAAGTCTGGGTCTTAGTAATTATCTTTAAAAATTCTTCCCATTGCTTGGTAATTTCATGCAATTTAATACTCAATAAAGTTTTGACTCAGAACATGTATTCTTTCAAAAAACTCATGGTCTCCTATTACTTTATAAGTATGATGTTATGGCCATTTTATACATATTTTACCAATTGTTGTCACTTGACTCTTCCCTCAAGTCTATTTACTGAGAGTAATTCCAAAAAGGTAACATGCTTAGGGAGCATATATGTATGTTTGTAGGAGCAGGATGAAACCAGGAGCACAGGTTGTCTATAGAGCTGCAAAGACAGGTCTAAAAGGAAGGAGTTCTGGAGCCCTCGGGGGCTTTTTATTAGCCTTTCATAGAGGCAACCAGGTACAGGGTAGGCAATTGGGCTGGGGGGCCAGGAGGCTGGCAGGCCGTCCAGCCCCGGCAAATCTTCTCTCTTGGACTCTTTGGCTGTGTCTCGTGGCCTCTACTGCACCCTGAACAGTCCTCTGCTTCACGCTCTATTTGCTCACTGCTGCTGCTGCTGCTGCTACTTGTAAGCCCCGTCTCTGGATCAGGTGCGCCCCTTCATGCAAGTCCACATCCCACTCCAGGTGCCGTCCATTAGGCATGTGTGTAGGCCTCAGAGGTCCATCATTGGGGGTAGGGTGGAAAAACCTGACAACTTTCTCACTTATCCTACAATGTTATTGTTATATTAATGTACTACTCTAAATTTTATAATATATTAAATATTTAAGCACTGATTATTTGATGATTTATATGTATTTTTTCAGTATTACTGAGGAGATTAAATATTTTACTTAACACTGTAAGCATAAACACACATTTTAATCATTACATGTAGCTGAAGTGTGGAATTATCAAAATTAATATGAGAAGATTAAATCTTTTCATTAAAGATAAAGTATAGCTATGATGGAGAGTTTACCACACTCTATGAATGCTCAGAATCTGATATACAGTAATAGGACTTAGAGAGCAAAGTACAAAGAGAGTGTAGATTGTCTAAATATGTCATGTACTACACACATTTTTGAGTGAACATTAAAGGGGGGTTTGATTGGAAGACAAAAATACTACATAATTCCATTCAATAAAAGATAATTTAGCTAATTCATAATTTAATTAAACACTGATATTTAAATATTCAGTTCTTCCATATAGTCAATTTTCAGAAAACAAATGATCCAGAAATAATTAATTTTAAAAATATGTGATAAAAATGTAAAACTTGCCTAAATTCAATGTGTCTGAGCCGCACTAATTATTACTCAAATGTGTGTTTTGAATGTGTGTGTGGGGGCATGTTTTAAACATATTATAGTCCTGAGGTAATCAGAAAGTAGACTTTTTGGTATAGTTGTAACTTTTAAAATTATTTTCAGTAGAGGAGGAAAAGAATCCCATTCTACTCTATCACATATCATATTTTAAGATGAATTAATGACACATAGAATACAAGGTATGAGAGATTCTGAACCAGATAAATGTCTTAGCAAACAAAATAGAAGGTGTAGAAACTTCTTGGTTGAATTTTTGGCAGAAATAATCAAATAATGTATTCAGGAGGATCAAACCTGCCCAAAGAAAATGCAGCTGGAGCTGTCTGCTTTTATTGATGTGCCCCAGTGATGACTCTCCAGTAGTGATGCATCACATTCATTGAAGAAATGATGTGTTAGAAAATGCATTGTTGTCATTAAACAATGTAGAGTAAGAGTGAATTAATGCACCTGTATACTAAAATATGTCAAATTATCCTAAGTAATATTCTGATTTTGGGGTGTTCCCCATTTGCATGGTTGCTTAAGCAAGTATTCTAATGGAAATAAACTTGATACTTTTGCAAATGGATATGATCAAGCAAGATTAGAATGTAGGTGATTTCTTAAAGTAATTAAACCATTTTACACCTCATTTCCAATACATATATGGGGACACTGAGGAATAAGAGGCATTTAATAAAATAGATACCCCAAATGAAAAACTGCCTGAAAACAATGTAAACAGATTGATAAAGTAATTTTTCCCCTCCCTTTCTTCTTCTGTTACAGTAGTCCTGTACTGTATGCATCACCAGAAGAGAATTTTGATCATCTGTTTCCAGGGCCTGGTATAGTAATTAAGAATAAATGTTTTATATGTTACCTTGAAACTGTCATACTTTCCATCAATGTTTATGTCACAAGGACTGGTTAATACAGAAATATTCTAAAACACCAATAATAAATAATTTTGGCCTTGCAGTGCTTGTTGGTGGACAATTAAATTTTGCAACGGAGATAAGACATATTACAATAGGATGACAATGCATGATGCACAAGCTCACCAACCATATGTATTAGGTGAAAATCAGCAAATGTAATTTCTTGACCTGTTTGTACCTTTTACTTCTAGGAAAATTCCTGTTGTTTTATTGAAAAGAAAATTAAATAATTGTTGTTTTATTATCTACTGCTGTGTAATAAATTATCACAAACAACATACGAAAATAACGCATTTATCACTTGACAATTTCTGTGGTGAGAAATCTGGGCGTCGTTTAGCTGGAGGACTCTGCTAGTGTTTCACAGGATACAATCAACGTGTACACCAGGGATAGGGCCTCATCTGTGGCTAGACTGAAGAGGATCTACTTCCAAGGCAATGACTGTCAACAGGAATCAATTCATTGCTGGCTATTGTCTGGAGCACTCCCTTAGTTCCTTACTATATAATTTTTTTTTCATATGACAATTTGTTTCATTAAAGCCAGCAAGAGACCGATCCAATAATGAGAGTGCAAAGGAGAGGAGGAAATTTTCTCTACCCCTCTGGGTTCTTGGGCTGAACCAGCAATAAACCACAATTTTGATCTTCTTTTAGGAATACATAGGTGTGAGTTGTTTACATAGGTTGTTACAGAAGTTGATGCGAGAACACCAAGTGGCGCTCAGGATCATGTGGAACACAGGAGATTCATTATGCCAGTGGGCCCGGGAGAAACCAGCGGGCCCAGGAGATGGTCACCTCTAAAGACCTAGGCCCTGAACAAAGGCAACAGGGAGTTTTTATACAGAGTAGCTTTCGCATATCTTTTGGTGGGTTTCAGGGAAGGATGACCCCAGTGGGGGGAGGTCACTTACAGGCAGGGGTCTTATCAGTGATTTCTGGACAGGAGTCTTATCAGTAAGTGGTCATGCTCCTCCTTAGTATTCATTAGTAAGGGTCATGCTCATTCTTGGTCTGGGGGCTGTGTTTGTCCTGTTTTCCCAATTCAAGTTAAGTTGGAGAGGAAATCACAGTCTCATATGCAGGGATACCTGAGAGCAAATAACATCAGAGTAGGAGCCACAGGTTATGGACCTCTAACTAACACAGTAAAGAGAACAAATAGGTGCCAGATGCTCACCCCATCAATAAAATCAGAAAATTAGTTTTCCTTATGGTAAGAGGGACTAACAGAAGAGAAGAGGTTGGAGGAAGATGAACATAAACATGAGGAGAATGGAATGAAATGTCCCTAACACTGTATAGGACTCTAAGGCAAGTTGTTGACTAATTGGTGTCTCACTGTGAAATTTTGCTCAGGATAGAAAGTCCCAAACAGTGTTACTTTTCTCATGGAGAAGTGTGAAAAGAGTAGATGAGTTTTTTAGCTCTGCTACCCATATATAATAGAAACAATTGGGCCATGGGCTAGAAACTGATAAATTTAAACCAAGCAGCACCATAACAGAATAACAGCAGAAATTCCTTGCCAACACAGATCTTTTTCCTTCTATTCATTTTACAAGTTCACATTCCTTGATTAGTTGAAATGTAAGAGGGTGGTCCTCAGGAAAGAGGAGTGTCCCAGGACCCCACCCCCACCTCAAGCGAGAGAGATCCAAGATACCTAGGACTACAAATCCCATAATGCCATCATCACCAAAGGAAGGATGCTGAGGTCTGAGAGTGGAGTCCGGTATTTTGGTATTTAACCAGACATGTGAGCTTTCGGCTCTCTCATTCTTGACAGTTCGCCGAGTTTTTGGTGTGCTATTGGGATTCTAGCTCAGTAGAACTGGTAGGACGCATTCACCAATTTACTCTTTTTTTTTTTCTCTTGAGTTGTCTCTTAGGTCTGGGCCTGGGTTGGCAGAAGGGAAGCCATGATGGCCTCTCAGTCACCTGAGAAGGGAGCAGAAAAACAACTCCTGGACACCTTGGCACCCACCCCCAAACCACCCTATCGGAACATCAGGTAGCCCAGTCTGATAAAGGGGCACCGAAAGAAAAAACAACTATTTCCCAAAAACAGCTCCTTCAGCATAACTGAACATCCTTCCCAGACCCCCTGTGCTAAACAACGCCGTGTATGAGTTCCCCTCACTTGGCCTAGGGTGAGACTTTACTGACTTCACCCTAGGGGTCTGTAAACCTCACCCAGGAGTGCAATAAAGATTTGCTTTGAGTCATTTGGCCTGCTCTTCCTCTCTTTTTTACCTGCCTCTTTCATTGTCTTTTTATTTCCCTTCCTTTTGTAAATAAATCCTTTATTAATCTTATTGTGTGTGCCTGCAATTGAGTCTTATTATAATTCCCTTTTAAGTGCACACGTGAGGACCCATCATCACGCATCCCATTTTATATTGGGGCTTCCCTATAACAGAAAGATAGTTGTCACAGTTAACTAAAAAAAGGTAGTATATGGCATGGTGATTTACTGATAATACTTTTCTTCTTTACTATCTGAGCTATTGATGACTTAATGTGCCTTCCAAGAAATTTTGAAAAATCAAAAGAGTGCTAAAAAATTAGCCCTAAAGAAAATTAAGATGGTTTTTAGGTTTTAAAACTGTTTTTGAACAGCAGATCTGATTTAGAAAATAAAAGCAAAGTTATAAGTAAACCTGTTTTTAAAACAACATTAAATAGAAAACCAATCATTCCTTGGCCCCATTTAATATACACGAAATGCAAATATATTTTAAACTGAAGAAGTAACCAAATGAAACAGAGCTATAGTAGTGCTATAGCGATTGGGATGCCCAGCCTCCACCCTTTATTCCAGGGATGTAGTTTGGTGCCAAGTTCTGGGTGAAGCTAGATTGTAGAGTCAGGCAGGGATCCTCTTCCAGGACAAAAGTCTCAGTATGAGGATATCTGCTGAAAACAGCAGGCAGACATTAATGCCAGATTAGCATAACCAGACCACCTTAATAGGAAGTTAAGTGTAAATAGGGATTAGAGGTAGGATGTGTTTAGCAGTAGCAGCTTTGGTGCCCCACCCCCCGCCCCAACCCAGGGCAACTCTCTGGATTCACTCCCCCCTAGCTTGTGCCAGACTATGATGCATCCCCAATCCACATCCCCACCTGGCACCTTCCTCCCTACTGCCCACCTTCCCTGAATCTAACCCCGTCTAATAAAAGTGGGGACTGGGCCAGGGGGAGGCGAACATATTTCCAGAGATGTGAGGCTTGAGGCTGCATCTCCAGAGAGTGTCCACTCTAAGTGACCTTTTTTCTCTCTCTCGATACTCAGACTCTTGAGTTGTTCTTTCTTGATCCGGTGCTGCTTCCAATGTTGACACCCTGCGAGGTGACAAATGGTGACCCTAACATGATCAACTAGGAAGAAGGAGCACTGGATGAAGAAAGAATGACTTTCTTTCTTCAATGCTGGGGATCCCACAACAGTGAGTCAAAGGACAGTGTCAATATAGGGCAGGCCATTGTCTAAGGGTTGTCAACTGTGAGCACAATTGCAAAGCCACTCAGGCTCAGGGAATAGCAATAATAGTATTTATTTACTAAAAACAGAAACAATTTCCAAGGCAGTGTTGGCCAGCTATGTCACCCCAGAATGTGACTACAGTGTCCATAAGTACCAAATAAAAGATCACTCATTTAAGAGTGTACTCGTTTAAGAGTCCTCCAATCAGTGAGGGCCTAGAGCTTGTGGCACACTGGCAAGTGGCAGGCCAGTATCCAACTCATGATCGCAGCCGCAGGTGTTCCTAGGTGGGCCCACTGAAATGATACTGCAGCAGACCACAGGTATAATCTGGAGTCTGGGATGGACAGCACTGGACTCTGTACCAGACAGCAATGGAGGCAACAGCATCAGCAGGTGGTGAGGCAGATCTCTGTGAAGGTTTTTGGCTTCTCTTCTTTCATTGGAGTCTGGCAGCTGATCTTTCTTCTTCTTTGGAGGCCAGGAACAATATTTTTTAAACTGTCTCCTACCCTGCTTGTATCCTCTTTTAGCCTCAATCAGCTCTGCAAGACTGATTGGATCATTTTCAATCTTAAGTGACTGATTGGACCACTTTGCACCAATTACAATTAACTCATTCTTGATTTTTGATCTAAATAATTAACTAGTGTTCTTGAACCTGATTGGTTCATTTAGCTCACACCTTACTGGTTCATTCTCAACATAGATACCAAATATATAAGGGAAAGCTTAGTACCTGCACAGACCCAAGCTGCCCTGACTTCAGGACAGGCTCACTGTATGGTGGGCTCCAAGGAGTCACAGCCAGAGCTGGCTTCAGTGGGGCTGGAGGCTCTCTGCATCTGGTGTCAGGTTAGTGGGATTGGGTGTAACAGCATAACAAGAGTGGGGGTCTGCAGCAGCACTGGGGCATAGGTCACAGTTACTGCAGGGTGGGCTCTGCTGAGGCTGCCCTTATTGGCCTGGGACTCCATGGTCTTGTCTCCTAGAGCCGCAGTGCTGGAGCTGACTAGTGGGAACTTACAGGGATTAGCACTAGAGCCCTAAGGTGGGGGTGCTCTGGCACTCAAGGGGTCAGCCATCAAGCTCAGTCTACTGAGGTTGGCCTCTGTGTAGCTATCCTGCAGCTCCCTCTCTGGGCAGCCAGTGGAAACTCCTGTCCATGCTGCTGAAGCTCAGGGATTCCAGTACTCAAACCCAGCTTGCGTGGGGGAAAGGCTGCCTATAAGCAGCATGCTCCCGTGGGTTCGAACTCCCCTGCTGCTGCTGCTATCAGAGGAGTGTGCATCTGCTTCTGCCTGCACACACTGGGAAATCATGGTGGGAAACCACCACTGTACATCAACCTCCAAGTGCCCCCACACATGTGATGCTTATGCCCCCAGACTGGTTTCACAAGCAGTCCAGGAACTCTTATGTCCTGCTCTGATCTGTCTTTGTCTTATCAAGTTCTTCAGAGGGCAGAATTTGTGGTTTTTATTTATGGGTCATTCCATTTAGCTCCATATCCATTGGGGAAACCTTAACGAAAAGAGACACATCTATTCTTCTTTCCCTCCCAAAAATAAAGGTTGTTTTGTGTCCTTAAGTCTGAGTTATTTCATAGGAAGATTTTAGTCTCTCATAAGATTCAGCTCTTTTACTCTTACAGTTTCCCAAGAGTTACAGAAGTTTAAGTTCAAGCCAGGACTTCTTTTGTACCCACTACTCTTCTATATTTCTTTTCAATAATAATGTAGAACTGAATGACAGAAATTAATATAAATTTTGGATTTAGGACTAACATGTCCTCAATGAGCAACTTTTCTATGTTTGTGGTAGAGAAAGTAGTAATGTTCTGTAATTTTGATTAGACTATATTATCTCTAGATGTAGACAATTTGTGATTATCAGATACTAAAAAAAAAATCATAGTGACACATATTGTGTTAAGTAGTCACACAATCACAAAGGTTTACAAAATTGAATGCAAAGATTATTAGAATATTTTCATATTGAGAAGGGTGATTTTGCATTTGAGATTTAAAATGTGTTCAATTGCAGGTGTTGACCTAACTCTTACTAAAGTACACTAAGGAATGGGAGTTAAAAGTGTCTCCTGCTCTGCTATGGCTCTGCCATCACTGTCCATTATTCTTTACAGATGACTTTATTGATTGTTTTGTTCCATAACTCTTCTGCTAAGCAATTCTTATCTCAAAAACAACTCAATCTTACACCTGTCCATTACTCATCATGAGATCTGTGGTATTGCAAAATTAAGGCAAGAAAATGCCTTAAAAATAAGAGAACTGGTTCGAACCAGTATCTACAACAAATGTTGCAACAGCTAAGGATATTTATTCCAGCCATATATCTCTTTGGATTTTAGTCTTAATTTGTAGTTAATTTGTACAAATTCGGGGAGCAAGTGAGATAAGAGGTAGTTTGTATTTTGGTTTAAGATTACAGAGTTTTCACTCATTTCTTATCACTTAATATCACACCTTCAAAAAGAGTGTCTCAGACTAGGATTGCATTCAGGATCTGTGTCAAAGCATTTTTATAAGATAACTCAAGTTGTGTCTTTTTTATTTTTTTTTTTTACTCTGATAAATGCACATTGGATATTTATATCTATTGTTGCGTTGGGAGCAACACCACACAGATACATGGAGTCATGGAGCAGGCTACATGATACAGGATGCTGCTCAATGAGTGAGATCCTGGCCTTTTTATTTCCAGAATTATCACACAGCATCAATTACTGAGGTCAGTAGGACAAGGGGAAAAAAACGAGTAAAACTAAAGAATGTGTTTTTGTCATTAGGAACTTGGGGGGGTGGATGAGTCTGCTGACCAGATAATTCTTATCTGTTTGGCCACCAAATGTTGTAATTGAAATTATACCCCAGCCCCTCTGGTAGGGTTCTAATCTTATCAACAAGGCTTTCCACTGATCAGCTACTAGGGTCCTTTGTCATGCACTGGTCCTCGGTCCCCCAAGCATTCCTGGTCATACCTCGTGATGCGTAAGTCAGGAGTATGTTTTATGCACCTGTTGTCAGCCCCCCAGGCTTTCCTGGTCATACCTCATGGTGCATAGCCTTCCCTGAGTGATCAAGCTTTCTGCTCTTGGTTGATATGAAAGGTACCTTGCAAGGTTTTACTATGACTAATTAATTGGGCAGTTCTGACCTTGTATAGGAATGCAGAACTGTAGATAACAATTGGTGGTCAAACAGGCTGCTTAAGTTTAGCAGACCCACAATCTAAGAGAAAGGAAGAAAAAAATTACAATAATACCAAACACTTTTACTTATAAAATTAAAGCCCCAAATCCCCCATTCTTCTTGTTTATAATCCAGATTATAAATTAAATAATATGTGTTATATAGTCTTCTTGCAAAGACCAATTATATAAAAAGAGCTCAAATAAAGACTTCAGTAGCACAGGATATGAAGTTATGGTGGCAACCAGAATGTCCATGCTCAATCTCATACAACCTTGTTGCTGACTTTTTAGTCACTACTTAGTTACTTAGAAAGTAGTTTCATAGAAACTTGCTGAAGTATAATGAAGTATAATGAAGTATAATGCAACCAGAGCATAGGTCTGATTAGTACAAGGCTTTATGTATGTTTGTATTTATATATTGTTCAAAATAGAGCTGATACTTTAATTAAAATTATTTTATATGTCCTGGGTCACTGCGCATTTTATAACTTATCTAATTTCCTTTGTTGCCACTAGGAACCTGAAAGCCTGATTTAGCATATGAAAAGTCCTTGTACGTTTTTGACTCACATACATATACATACAACAAATATATCATATATATGTGGTATTTTGCATACAAGAAATGTTTTGAGTTTAAACTAGATGACAATTAACTAATAAAAGACTGTGAGGCACTCTGGAATTCTAACTGAATTCACTTTCTATTTGGCTTGTTTTTGTAGTATTGCTTTTGTTTGAAATCTACTGGTAGGTGGTGCTAATGCTTTATTTTAACATGCTAAAAAGGAGTCTGATGCCTCTTTTTTCCTACAAATCACATGGGTCTGGTTTTATTTAATAGATTAAAAAATAGTGTAATCTTGCCCTTGATTTATAAAGAAGCCTTTGGTTAAGTTTAAGCCCAATAATAACAAACAATGCAGAGGGTAATAGTGTGTGATAGACACAGTTTAATCTTCTAAGGATTTCAGTTACACTTTTGTGTTCATATTCAGCAAAAAGTATGCCTTAAAAATGTTTCATATGGACATAAATATATGTAAAAATTAAAAAAAAATAGAAGCTACTACTGTAACCGGGCTGAGTCCAAAGTCCAGTAAAGGTAGTGCCCCATAGAGGGGTTTGCTGTTGAGAATGAATAACCCCAGGTAAACTACTAAGTTTGCATTTGGGCAGGGTTTCTGATTAGGGATAAAGGGGACTGAAGGAGAAAGAAGAAGCAGTTGCCATGATGTAGGAATGAAAGAGGCAGTTGCCATGCTGAAGGAATAGAAGAAGCAGTGGCCATATTGTAGGAAAAGAAGAAACGTTTTGAATCTATAGTGACTTTGGGGCCAGCGACTTTGGAGGCTTTCCAGTAGCCAAGCAATAGAAACTGCTCCCTCTTTTGTCTTTACTGCAGCTGAAGGAAGAAGGCAGACTCCCGAAGCGGGCACCTTCCTAAAATGCATGAGTGTAGTCTGTTGGGCCATCTGGTCACTGTAGTTGCTGTTTGCAGTGTTGTTGCCCCGGTGCTGTGCTGGGGCACCACAGCAGTTTCGGGAGCATCTCCAGTTGTGTTTTGTGTCGTCCACATGAGTTGGAACCTGGCCTACAGTCTGATTGTTGTGCGTCTGCAGAAGAAGGAAGATGCCATTTTGGAATCGTGGCCTATTGTTTGGAAGAGGAGCTTCACATCAACAGTGGTGGGTAGATGCCATCTTTGTTACTTTTCTGGGACTTAAAGGACTGGACATTGCTTTAAGTAAGGTAAACGGCCATGTGTTGACTTTAGTAATTCTTTGTTTTTCCCTGTTTGTTAAATAAATCCCATTGTTATTGTCTCCTAAGCCTGAGTAGTCTTGCAATTTTGTGCTTGGGTGCAGAACCAATATAGTGACTGGTAAGCAATTGGGGCCCTTCCTTTGGCTAATTTTAAAGCCCCATTTGCCCTGTATCACTATCATAGAATTTATTACATCAATATACAGAGCAAGGGTATTTAAAAAATTATTTTATATGAAAAACCCTTCAGGTTATGCATAATATTTGTTTTGTACAGATAAGTTAAAAGGAATTTTGACAGTAGTGGTTTAATAACCAGCCTGAGAAGAGAATTTATGACAGGATTTTGTAAGCATTCCAAAGCTCACTATTTTTACTGCTTCAACACCAGCTCTGTAGCCACCATAGTAGAAAATTCCCTTCCTCAAGTGCCCAGTACAGGCAGCTTTCTACAGTTGTGCACCTATCTTCCATCCCTCTCCCTGAACTAATATTCCCAGGCACCTAAAATGCTAACCAGACAAAGTGCTGTATTATTAAGTTTGAATTTCAAAGACCTAGTTAAAGGTCTTTAACTATCAGGAGTAGTCTTTTCTTTTTCTTTTTTAACTGTGGCAAAGAACATTTTGGCTAATTTAAGGTGTTTATTAATCTTCCCTATGAAAAGCAAAGAGAAATAAAGGAAAAGAGTGGAAAGAACAAAATTTGCTAGCCCATTATTCCACGGATTGAAATTATCCTTGAACACTCAACTGGATGTGGTAGTATCCAGTTAACAAGTGAGAGCACAGAAAGATTAGATTATTTTTCCTAGCCTTAAGGTGGTATTAATTGGAAATAGAGTCTGAAAGAGCTGAAAGAGCTTATTAGAAATACAAGGTGAGGATTCAAACTCTGGAAGTAGGTCATATTTTAATCTGTAGAGAAGTGTTCCAACAAACACTAATTGGAATGTATTTTTTATAGGTAGGAACAGTGAGTCATTGGCATTAAATGAGTAATGATTCTCAACAGTGAGGTTTCTGGTTCCAAGCTGTTCTGATATAAAGATATGTTGAAGCTATTTATGCACAGAGAAAGACAATTTTGGATTTCATCTTTTCCTTTTAAAAAAAATATTTATTTATGCATACAAGCTGGGGTGCACACCAGAGATGCGGGGCGGCGAGAGGGTTCACCAGAGACAGAGTGGAGAGCAGAACAGGCTGATTGGCGGAAATTCACTGATGAGGGGAGCAGCGGATGAGGCAGGAGAGGTCTGCCAGGCCATGTGGGAATCTCCCAGGTTGGGCTTCGACCTCGCGTTGCTGCTGTCGACAGCTCCACAGCGCAGTGCTTAACCGCTGCACAACCAGGGATGTCCTTCATCTTTTCCTTTTAAAGATTGTACTGTAGCAATGCAAAGATGGGGTGCTCATCATTAAATATTCTTTGTTTGACTCCTTGATTACTCAGTTTATCAATGGGCATCAGTTTACGTAGCTGTCCGATTTCAAGTTTATGCAAATGTCTTCTCTGTATTGCTTGCTAGAACATGAAGGGGTCATGTTCCCAGAACATTTTAGAGTATATTCACAGTTCTTAGCATAAAGTATGTATATTACTGTGCCGATTTTTTTTCATGTTGAGATCTTGTATCCATCTTGCTATTCTTTGGTTGAAGGGTACCCTAATATGCCATGTGGCATAACAGTTATTTTTGAATTGAATACATTTGAATTGTTGAAAACCATTATCTTTCTAAAGCATCGTAAAAGATTGATTCTTATTTCTAAAGGGAAACAGTGAAAAGAAGAAAGGACTACACCTAAAAGATTGTAACAAAACTATGATTTATGACAACTGTTCTCCTAAGAACCCATTTATTTTACCAAAAATGTTATTTTTCCCCAGAAATATCTTTAATTCCACCATTTCTAATAATTTGTTGCCCAAAGAATCATTTTCCCCATCCATTCACCTATATGATTTCAATCATAACCAACTCTTTGAATCACGTTTGAATGGAATGTGAATTTCCATATGTATTTAAATGATTAAAATCTCTCTCTTTCTAACTGAACAGGGTTGTATTGTTGTGTTTGATTTCAAAGTCCTAATTAAAGTTCCTTAATTACCAGAAGTAGAGTTATTTTCTAAACTTAAAGCTAATTTTATTTATTCTTTTCTTTAAAGATTTATTTATTTATTTATACAAGCTCGGGTGTAGGCCAGAGGTGTGGGATGGTGAGAGAATTCACCAGATATAGAGTGGGAAGCAGAACAGGCATATCAACTGAAACACACTGCTGAGGAGAGCAGCAGCAAGGCAGGAGAGGTCTGCTGTACCATGTGGGAATCTCCCTTGCCAGGTATCAAACTCGTGCTGCAGTGGCCTCTGATAGTTCCATAGCACTGTGCTTAACCCATTGCGCCATCAGGGAGTCCCTGAAAGCTATTTTTAAAATGAACTGGACCGAAGAGGATTTTGGTTAGTTCAAGTTATGTATTATTCTTCCCTAAGAAAATCAGAAAGGAACATAAGAGAGGGCTACACATCTTCAAATATAAGCTACCATATCATGCCCATCATTCAATTTGTAATTACCCTTTACCACAATCCAAGGAACCTCCTACATTTCTCACCCAATCTCCCTACTTCCCTTCTGGTAGCCACTGTTCTCAGGTTAGAATCTAAGATTTGGTTTTGTTTTGATTGTTCGTTTGCTTTGTTTCTTTATATTCCACACATGGGTGAAATCATCTGCAATTTTACTTTCTGATTTATTTAAATTTGCAACCCACACATCCAACAAAGGATTAATACATAAAATATATGAAGAGCCCATGTGATTAAAAAAGAAAAACGGACAATCTGATTCAGAAAAAGTACAGAGGATCTGAATAGACACTTCTCCAGAAAAATAAAGATGGTCAATAAGCATAAGAAAAGATATTCACAATCACCTATTAGGAAGATGTAAATAAAAAAATAAGATACATTTCACACTAGAGACAATGGCTTATATGAAAAAGACGAGACAACAATGTGAGAGTATGGTAGAAAGGTAATGCTTATGCACTGCTGGTGGGGATGTAAATTGATGTATCCACAATAGAAAACAATACGGAAGTTCCTCAGATATTTAGATTATATTTACCTTATGTTTTTTCTCTTGCTAATCTATCTTCTGTAAATTTATTTTTCAGGCCTCCAAAATCTCAACCGAAGATGGTAGAAAATGTTTTTCATGGAAGACAGACTTTTATATTTAGACATATCATTTTAGAAAATGTTCTTACTGTTAATTTTTAAGGTGGCTTAAGAGTGCAAATAGTACAGAATTTCATTTATATACATTTATAAAGATAATTATAATATGTATATTCATATGTATATAAATATATTTCTTATAATTTTCACACATATCCATGTACACAAAACTGACATTTTTGAGTCAGTTTGAAACAAAAGGAGTCATGAGGAAATGTATTTAAGATTTTTTAAATTTTATCTATGCATATGAGAACTGGGGTCTAGGCCAAATGTGTGAGGTGTGTGTGTGTGTGTGTGTGTGTGAGAGAGAGAGAGAGAGAGAGAGAGAGAGAGAGAGAGAGAGAGAAAGTTTCACCAGAGACAAAGTAGGAACCAGAGGCTAGTCTATTCAAATACACTATGGAGGGGAGCAGGGGGCAAGACAGGAAAGGTCTGCTGGGCCATGTAGGTTAACTCCCTGGCTGGGGATAGAACTCATGCCCTAGTGGCTAACCATAGCTTGATAGTGCTGAGACTTCTAACACCAGGGAGGCCCAGAGGAAATGTATTTAGTATAAACCGTATGTATGTATATTTAGTATAAACTGTATGTATGTATTTAGTATAAACTGTGGACTCTCGTAAATAAGGACTTTCTCCAATTACTTACTTATAATAGAAAACAGTGATTTAAGCAAAATTATAATTTTCATAATGCAAGATAGCTAAATTCATATTATTTCAACTATTTTTTTTGATTTAGTGCTTTATTTCTTAACTTTTTTTAACTTGATACTGAACAAAAAGGAAAAATTGTTATTTATATCTTTTACATTTTTTATTCCCCTTGGGCAGCCCACCACCAACTCACCCATGATCCATCTCCGTGGTCCCTTGTGTTCTTTTCTACTATATTATCCTCAATGGTGAGAAGCTGAAAGCCTTTCCACTAAGATCAGGAACAACACAAGGATGTCCACTCTCACCATTGCTCTTCAATATAATACTGGAAGTCCTAGCCAGAGCAATAAGACAAGAGAAAGATATTCAAGGGATCCAACGAAGGAAAGAAGAAATTAAACCGTCTCTATTTACAGTTGATATGATAATACAAATAGAAAACCCTAAAACCTCCATAGACAATCTACTCAAAATTATAGACCAGTTCAGTAAAGTAGCAGGATACAAAATCAATGCACAAAAATTAGTAGCCTTCCTATATGCACACTCCCAGTCTGAAGAAGAAGAAATTAAGAGACCCATCCCCTTTGAAATTGAAACCCCCAAAAATCAAATATCTGGGAATAAACCTAACAAAAGACATAAAGGACTTATACAAAGAAAACTACAAAACACTGTTGAAAGAAATAGAAGAAGACGCAAGAAAATGGAAAGACATCCCCTGCTCATGGATTGGAAGGATTAAGATTATCAAAATGGCAATCCTACCAAAAGCAATTTACAGATTCAATGCTATTCCAATAAAAATCTCAATGACATTCTTCAAAGAAATCAATTGAATACTGATGAAATTCATATGGAACCAAATTCATAAACAAACCCTCATAGCTAAAGCCTTCCTGACTAAAAAGAAAGAAAATGGAGAAATTTCATGCCCTGATTTCAAACTATACTACAAAGCCATAATAATTAAAACAGCATGGAACTGGAACAAAAACAGACCTCTTAACTGTTTAATTTAGACCCTGGCTAGCTAATTATGAACTGGCAACCAATATACACAGCACCCAAGGAATACATAGCAGAGGACATTAGGCTAAAGATAGATGAAAATACAGACTTAAAATTAAAGTATTTACACTTCACATACTGACTCAAGTATTATATATTCTGTAAATGGAGTCTTTTTACTTTCACAAAAAATCTATTATCACTTCCCTATGAAGTGAGGGTAATCACCCTCATGATATTGCCAAATCATTTAATATAGTATTAAAACTTAGTTAGTTCTCGTTTTCTGATCTTTTTTAACTCTGTCATGGTATGTTTATCTTTCTAATATGATTGTGTTTACATTTTTGTCTTCCCTTGTAAATTAAAATCTATTCAAGATAAGACTATTCATATGGGCCATTACTATGTTACACACAAGTGACACCTAAGAGTACACAAATAGGAAAATTTTATGAGCTGGCAAGAGACATTGATTAATGATGATTGCTCAATTTTGGCACAGCAAGAATACTTAAACCTGAAAGCCTAAGGATCTTATTAACCTTATATGATCATTTATTTCAGAGTGTTAATATAATAAAAAATAAAAAATCAACAAATCTAGAATTCTGTTTTTCTCTAATCTGTAGATATCTCTTTCCATTTGGGTAATTAAGAACTCCAAACTTGAGCACTCAGTTCTTTAAAAAGTAAATAAATAAGGAGCTAAGTGTATGTATTTCATTCTTTGTGCTTCCTAAGATGGTGTCAAGAATAAACCAGAGAAAAGTTTACTTTAGCTAAGTCAAGTCATTGTTATTGCTAAACTTTCAGTTTTTAACAGACTAGTTCATGGGTGATGATGGCATCGTTAATCAGGTTTCTGAATAATGAAGAATGAACATATTTGGGTGGGGAAGAGTAAGAAAGATGTGAAGTTCTGGTAAAGACTTACTGGTTCTGTAATTTGAGTGTGTCTATAAACCCAGCGTGAGACCTGGTTTCAAATATAGATGGGGGTGCCATTAGGGAGCATGGGAAATCCCAGGAAGGAGGTCAAAATGGGAAATGAGTCAAGGATTGATTTTTGGAGATACCAAAATGCAAATTATTACTGCAAAAGGGACATCCTAGCAGAGGAGACTGAGATGGAACTGTAATCAAGGTAGGAACACAATGGAGAGTGGATCTTGGAATCCAAGGGAAGATGGATAGATACATTGTTGCAGAGAAGCCATTTGAGGTAAAAAAACGAAAACTCTCCATTTACTTTAGCAACAGGGATATCACAGATTATGGTAGCTGTGGTAATTATGATGGTAATGTACAGACATCAGATTCCAATAGGCTAATTAAAAGTGTAGCTTTTAAGGGAAGAAGAAATCAGATGCTGGATAGGGGAGAATGTAAAATCACAAAAATCTATAACAAGTGGTGAGATTGTAGAATGTTTTAATCAAGATTTTAGGCATTGTTTGAATATAGTGCACATAGTTCACATAGAGTGAGGCATTACAAAAAACAGATGGTTCTATTTTTTAAGGATTGGATTTCATCTGTTTTGATGAAAGGATATTTGCAACATATTATAAACTAATTCATTGTTGGGAGAACATGTTTAGGTAAAACAGTCCTAGACTTCAAGGAATTGAAATCAAGAAAGACTATTTAAAGTTATCACTTTATCCTCATAAAAGCTTGGAGATTAAAATAAGAAACTGATAATGTGCTTGGTTTTCTTATTTTGTAAATATTCTGAAAAAGATATAAGAATGTTGACATCTGAATGTGTCAAAATCAGATAGTTCATGATTAGTTCTAAGAAAACTTGTCTCATATAATGTACTGTAGAACTGGGCAGCAAAACCCTAACAAAGGTAAATCAATAATTTAAAAATTGTTCATGTACTTTAATAACAGAATGGAATGAGGAAATAGAACATGATTAAGTCAACTTATCAAGAATTTATGAAATGCTGCACCTTTGAGGTCTTTTCAAATAGATTCCATAAATGCAGACTCACAGGAAAGAAAGAAGTTACACACACACACACACACACACACACACACACACACACACATACACATATATATACATATATATATATACATATATATGTATATGTATATGAGATAAATCAAGCATACCAGTTTGTGACTAATTTCACACTTATTTCTACTTCAAGGCAAATTGTACTAAATATAGACCATTCAGTGTCAAAAATGAATTCCTATGGTCACACGTACATTTAAAATATGCTTTCTTATTTTTTCACTAATTTTTTACTTTTTATACTTTTTTCTCTACATAGCTCAACAGAAGTATAAAAAAATGAACCTTAGTTGAAACGAATTCAGATTTCAAATGCTCCTCTCCTCCAGTTCAGCATCATTTTCTTTTATTTGGTTTCTCTTTCTACCTTCAGGCTGGCTTGTCTCATTTCAGGCACTGAGCTATCCCTTTTTCACCTTTGAGGCCCTCATTAGCTATTTCAAAGATTTTACAGAGGAATGATAATGGAAAATTTTTAAAATGAATTTGGGTCTGCATTATTTTTATGAACTTGGTAAATATCCATTGGTAATGGAGAATTCAAAGGGCTTTTTATATGACCTAAGAATGGAACAGTGGGAAAGTTAATTACCTGGAGCCAAAACTCCTAACTTCCCATGAACAACCCAGTACAGCCCGTTAAAGGCCATTAAATGATTTGGCAGTCAGGTTTTCTTGAAATGCTGTATATAACTAGATACTTAGATGCTCTCATGTTATTAAAAACAAGTTGTATGTGGTTAATATTTGAGTACTATACTGTCTTCAACCTTTACCATAATTATATTTCAGATATTGAATGAAATATTCCAAACTGAGGTATGGGAACTTACTACAGAGTTAATTGTTTGATAATGAATGCTCTTAAGAAAGCTTGCACTATTCATTTATTTATTTAGCTTTCATTTTCTTTAGGGATTTTGACATTTGCAATACAAATATTCTCAGAAGTCTTTGTGAATAAAACAATCATCCATCCCCTGACAGTGGCTAATTTTGGTCATAATTAGTACTGTGAACAATTTAGAGAAGCTCTCATCTCCAATGTTTATTGGGCTGAAAAGAACCCACGTGTCATTAGGGCTGTCAATGCTCACTGGTGAGAGATAAGGATGAATAAGCATTTTTCACTTTTAGAGAATGTTTCCAGACTAGGATATTAGTTTCTCCTGTGATTGTTAAATTTTTACTTCATTATATTACTATCTACCTGTTTCAATGTATATGATTGAATCATTAGTTGCTTTACATGGAAATGGGAATTCCAGACAAAAGAACACAAGACTCAGGCTCATGACCTTCCAGTGTACTAATTGAAACTCTTTTGTGTCTATCAAATGATGTTTTCAAATTGTCCTTTGTGTCAATTTCATATTAATAATGGGAGAATTTGGAAAAAAATAGAATGGGTATATTTCTGAGTGTAAAACTTAAAATATCATTCTTTTTTCTAAAATGGTAACTATCACCATTAAAATTAAAATTGGTTTAAGGTTATATATCAAATCTATCATAGATGCATAGTATAACATAAATATTCTTTTCCATTGTGTCCAACAATATTCTATTTAATGATAAATAATGATAATGATATCACATGATAAATATATTGATGGTAAATGATAGATTATAAATAGTAAAACATCAATTATTTAGCTGTTTCTATATATTAGGGAAGACTAACTCCTTTTATATATTTCCATTTTATTTTCACAACAAAAAGAAAGAAGTAGATATACTTTTCTTTTTATAAGTGAATATACCAAAGCTTGATAATATTATTTTTTTCTGGTCCTACAAGTAGTAAATGGTTGAACCAGAAACCTGAACTGTTTGTTTCCAAAGCAATTTTCTTTCAGATAGACAATAATTATTTACTTGTTTAAATATTATCTCCTCATTTCTTACTTTTTTTAAAATAGCACTATAAATTTTATAAGAATACAATACTGGTGGTTCTTGACACATTAAATACAGGAAATTAAGTAAGATGATTTTCGTTAACAAAAATTAATCTTACTTGTACTATCTCTCTTTAATGTGTGTGTCCTGGAATTAGAGAGAAAGTTTAGAGTCTGCAAACTATGACCCCTTAGTGAATGATTGTTTGGGAAATAAAGATTTATTGGGAAATGACCATTCCTGTTTATTATATTGTCTTTGCTGTCAACATAAAACTTTCATATGGATCTAGAGTATACCACTCTATTGTGAGGATTATTTTGAGCTAAAGGCATTTAGAAGCCAATTAATGTAAGAAGGAGCTTTTTCTTATCTGCCTAAAAACAGAGCTTTCCTAGAGAATTCAACTGTCATAAATTCTCTCTCAGGAGTTTCATAACTATAGAAAATTTACTCCCATCACTGAAGATGAGAAGTCAGCATTGGGGAAAAAGATCTTAAACAGAAATTGTTTTTAAAAAATATATCACTTGTTTATTCTCCAAAGGGCCCATTTACATTTCCTAAAAGTAATTTGCTTTTCTATATGTACTTGTTCTTTCTGCTTCTTCCCCAATTCATTTGGTAATGAGCTTCAAATTCTAACAGCCTCTTTGAAACAAGCTTTCTGTGAACCATTTCATGGACCTGTTTCCCCCCTTTCCCTGCCCCCAGCCCCGTTAGTATTTTTTTTCTGAGTTTAATTCACGGGTCCTAAGAAGATTGAAGAGAAGTTTTTCTCTCTTAGAAACTGCAATGTCAGGTAGTTATAACAGATGCACTGTGGCTCCAAAGTCTAAAAATATTTGCTATCTGGAATTTAAGAGACAGTTTGCTAACCCCAGGAGCAGCTAAAAGGTTATTCAGAAAGAGGCTACAAATCACCACTACCTTTTAGCCCAATTCAGAATAAATATAAAGTTTATATTAAAAGGCACAGCCATATTCTCTTTTGATAAATAAGTATATAGGAGATGAAGGAAATATATAAGCTTACTGCTATGCTACCGATGTGGTTCATGGCAATGAACACTTAAATAGGCATTTTATTGTCCTAAAAGAGTTAATGTATTATTGTTGTAATTTTTTTCTATCAAACATGCTTAATTTAAATTCCAATGAGATCTATAATGTATAATGTGTATGTCACAAAGTATATCTTCAAATAAAATTATCTGGAAAATCATTGTTATTTAACTTCTATTTTTAAATGTTGACAATTTGATTATTGAATAATTGGTTATATATATATTTGCTTTTCTGTGAATTTTATGTTAGATATTATCCATTGCCTTATGTTTATTTACAAACATAATATGTACATGGATAATTACTTTTAAGGTTGCATGCTTTTGTAAGAGTGTGGTCCTCCAGAAAGGGGAGAGTCTCATGTTCCCTTCCCCACCCAAGGGAAGGTGGAGCTGGGCAGGAAGGATAAGAAGCTGGAGAAGAAGAGAGAGAAAAAAAAAAAAAAAGAAGAAGGAAGGAAGCAGGATGGAGAGCCAGAAGAAGCACAAGGATCAGAGAGACATGTGAAGAAGCTGCACTGGCTTGGACTGTTTGAAACAGATGTGGGTGAGAGACCCGTGGGGAGGTGACAATGACAACGTTGATCTGGATTTTGATTTTGTCCTTTTCCTCCTAGAATTGTCTGGCCATTTCTGGCCCTTTTTTATGTGTCCCTGCCAAAAGGTGCTTTAGACTTGTGGCAGGCTTTCAGGCCTTGCTTTGGGCCAATCACAATTGGGTGGACTTTTTGCCCATGAGGTGATGGGTAACTTTGGGTGCTTAGTTTAGAAACTATATTCTTTGTCTTTTCTGTATTATTACACTAATTGTATTAAAGTTTCTTTTCCACTTAAGGTCTTATATGTTTTGTCCTGATGTGGTGGATAGCCGAATCTATTTAGAATGGGCAGGTTTGGGGGTTCTTGGGTGCCCCTCTCCCTGGGGTGTAGATGAGAGGTGCTGCAGGGTGGCGAGAGGATTCACTAGAGACAAAGTGGGGAGTAGAACAGGCAGATTGACTGAAATACACTGTAGAGGGGAGTGGCAGCGAGACAGGAGAGGTCTGCTGAGCCATGTGGGGATCTCTCTAGCCAGTTATTGAACTCGCTCTACAGTGGCTCTGGACAGCTTCATAGTGTTCCGCCTAGCAGTTGCACCACCAGGGAGGCCCCCCAAAAAAATATTTTAAATGCTAATAATTTGTTTGTATTTGTGATTTTTCAATCACTAACACTTTTAAATATCCCAAGTTTATCCTGCAATTTTCAGTAAAATTATTTTTTTATGATATGCATTGTTTGCATTTTTCTTTCTTGCTTTTTATTGTTATGTATGGTATTTATTTTGGAATTAATTAAGTCATATGTTGCAATACAAACAAACTTGTATATCATTGCCTTCTTATGTCAACACAACAAAATCCATCATATGAAATAGCTAACCAATTGTTATTGATAAAACAAAGTTTCACCTTCTGAGTTTTGGAAAGTGGAGTAGAAGAAAGGCAGGTTGGCTAAGAATCTCACTCTTTCTGTGTTCTGAGGAAGAACACATTAGTGAATCCGTTGGTTTTCTTTTTACCTTTTATTACCCATTCTTGGAACCGAAGATGCTGGCAACAGAGAAATTAATTTCAACAAAGTTAAAATAATTGAATTCTATAGCATATATTCTCTGATGATAATGGGATCAAAAGAGAAATTGCTGATAGAAGGATAAAGCCCTTGGTAACTAAACATATTTGTAAATAATCAATGAGTAAAAGATGATTAAAAAATACATGGAGACCAAAATACAGATGAAATTGAATGAACATAAAAATGCAGGTTTAATGAGACAATAATGCAATTTAACTGATACCAAAACTGAATTTCAACAATATGAAAAGTAAACAAATGACACACCAATATTACTCATAGAAATAAATCCAACAATACTTAACAATATTTTCAAAGAGAATTTAGCAACATACAAAATAAGTATTACATGTCGTGATCAAATGAGGGCTATATCCAGAGATGTAATGATGGTGCTGAAGCAGAGCTAACCCCAGGATCTGGGGATGGCCCATGGGTGAGTCTACAGCATAGCCTATTTTAATTAACTCTCTTCTTATATATGGAATACTATGATGATCAATGTCACATAACTATTCTAACATTCTGGAGTGTCAGTTTTCAGATATGTGTGGGTGCTATAGCCTGCATAATTCTTTTAAGAAACTAAGAAGTGTCTTCATTGGCCTTTTGCTGAACCTCTAGTAACTTACCAAAACTATTCTGTTTAGGTATCCCCTGTCTTAACCCTACTAGTAAGCACTTATGATAGTCCTCTAACCTTTGCATAACTCCATTATTTAAATCCCAGGCAGGATTTACCACTGGAACAGCTTCCTCCAGTACTGGGTTGTTTATATCCTCCAACTGGAGATGACCAGCCTATTCTCTAGCCTTTCCCCAAATCATTCTTCATTCATAACATGTAAATAATGTACTCAACATGACTTTATGTCTGCCTGAGTAGATTTATGGGAGGCAAAAACAGATCTGAACATATTTGGGGGGTTCCGTTAGTACACAGGGTCAGAGTTTTTCCAATTCATGAGATCCCTGGTGGTAAAGAGGATCGATAAAACCTAGCAGGTAGATCAAGTATCTTCAATTCTCTCATGGAAAATTGACAAAGAGGGTCCTGTCCAGCCCAGAACAGCTCCCTTGACCAAATTGGTTATTTCATCTAGTATGTGGAGAACCTATTCTAGTCCCATTCCTGGGGTCGAGGGAGGTGATGATGCTTAGTATTTTGGTATATCTGCAGCCTCTTCAGTAGGGGCACAGACCACATGGAAGGAATTTTCCTTCCACTGGTAGGTTCAAGGCTTCCATTAAGTAACAAACTTCTTCCTGTGCCTCACTATTGCCACTATCAAGGTGAGGGTAAATTTGGTTCCCTTTCCTCTGTGCCATCAAATTGACCTTGGTCTTCTCTAAATACAACTTGCAGAGGGCAGCAAGAACCTCTTCTTGATTTTCAACAGTGGTTTCACCTCCTCTTAGACCAAAGTACATGTGTACCATTACACCCAAGAAGAGCTCCAAAAGCGTACATTCTATATTAAAAACTATAAACAAGCCCCAACTATATGCCCACAAAAGTACAAATATCAATTTATTTACACCAGGCTTTATCATACTTGTGAACCCAAAACAAGCAGAAGGAAAAGAGGGTGGAGGGCGGAGAAGCAGAGCTCCAAAACTATTGGTTGAACCAAAGTCTCATTCAATACTTTCCCAAGTCAAATTCTGCCATATGTCTTGCAATTGCTCTGCTCTTTAAGGTGACCAACACAAGCAAAAGACCCTTGACTGATGTCCAGTCCCATCTGGGTTGCCAAGTTAAAGCAGAATTAAAACAGTGATAAAGTACAGTGCCATGGTGGAATATAGGTCACTGTCTGTGTGTTCTTAACCATGTGCTTACAATTGCAGTCAGGCTTAGGGAATAACAACAATGGGTTTTATTTAACAAAAGGGAGATTGAGGAAAGAAAGTCTTTCTGAGGGCACAAGTGGCTGGTTGCTTCAGCCCAGATAGTGTTTACATTCTCCAGTAGTCCCAAACAAAGGCTGCTCATGCAAGATGGCACTAACCTAAATGAAGGCTTGTAACAGGTGGCATACCAAAAAGCAGTTGGCCAAGATCCATTTCATCGTGGCAACTGGAGGTGTTCACAGGTGGGTTGCTTAGGTGACATTTCAGCATCCCAGGGAGACAATCTGAAGTCCAGGCTGGACAACACCATATGTGAGACCAGGCAACAATGAATGTAACAGCACTGGATCATGATATGTGATGATAAGAAGTAGTGAAGTATTAATAAAAGTGCCCTGACACAGAGTGCCAGTCACCTGGCAGTAGTGCTAGTTAGCACTGATCAGTGGTGCCTGTTACCACCAGTCACTATGAGACAGTGTCAGAGACACTAGTGTTACAGCTCTTTCTGAGCGATTGGTATAAATCAATAGCCAAAAGCTCTTTGAGACATGAGGCCAAGACTGATTGTACTCCATTTAGGTGATGTCAGAGGCAAGGTTGGAAGCAGATGTAGCTACCCACTCTCTGTGAAAGTCTATGGATTTCTGGATGTCTATGGATGTCTGGGGGTCTGTGGTGGTCTGCAGGTATGCAAATGTTTCAGAGTCAATGAAGGTCTGCTGAATCCCATGGAGGTAGACCGTTCAATACTTCTTCTTTGGAAGTCATCTGCCGAATCCTTCTCTTCATAGGCCAACTGCTGACTAAATCTCAAGATGGCTCCTGCCTTGCCTATATCATTTTCAGGATATAAGCCTGATTGGAGCATTCTTCAGTCCTGTTTGATTGATGCAATCAAGCATAATCATTTTGCTCCATTTTCAATCTGAGTAATGAGCTCATGTCCTAGACTAAAAAAGCTTGAACTTGATTGGCTCATTTACAATGCTGGCACCAGATACAAAAGGGGAAAACTTAGTGCCTATTCAGACTTTACCTGCCTTGAGGTCAGAACAGGTTAATGAATCAGTGGGCTCCAAGAAGCACTAGTTAGCGACAGTTTGGTGGGTACTGAACACACACTGTACCCTATGCTATGTAACAATGCAGCATGCATTGGGAAAGGGGCTACAGCAGCCCTGGGGCATGGGTCTCACTGGCTCTGATAAGAACTTGCCATGTTGGCTTGGCACTTTGCAAGCCTCCTCTGCCTGTGATTCCAGAGGGATCCCAACACTCTTATCCATGGCCCTGAACCAGGAGACTTGGGGTTTTCTCTGCTGCCAGAGTCCCAGGGCTGCATGCCTTGGGACTGTACGGCAGGGAACCACTGTAGCTTCCAGCCACTGCAGGCTCCTGCTTGCCTGGGATGACCGGAGACAGTGTTTTCCATGGCTAAACACCAGAGATTCAACGATTTAGAGGTCAGCTTTTAGAGCAGCCTGTAACAGCTGGCCCATAGGCAGCAAACTTGGCCCTCAAATCCAGCCAGTGCCAGGGAAGATAGGGAATGCCCACAGGCATCAGGCACCCAGGGAAAACACCTACCACTGCTGCCGCATTCAGTGTGGCCTGGCCTGCATTACTATTCTTAGGTTGTATATGTTGGGGCTGGAGGCTCCTCCAGCAAATACAACATGACCTGTTACTCAGTTGGCAGAGGAAAACCTGTTGTGACCCCAATCCCCCCACCTCAACTTGTGCTACTGGGGTCCATTTTCAGTATCAACTAATGCATAAAAAATAATTAGAATTCAACATCTATTTATGGATTATTAAAAAAAGAAAATTTGGAAAGGTAAGTATATAGGGAAACTTTCTCACCTTGAGACTTTCTGAACCATCTACTAAACTTAAAAATAAATACAACACAATGGAATACTATTCAGCTATCAAAAAAGATAAAAACATGCAATTCACAGCACCATGGATGGAGCTAAAAAGGATCATGCTCAGTGAAATAAGCCAGAAGGAAAAAGAAAAATATCAAATGGCTTCACTTATAGCAGGAATGTGGGGGAACCAAATAAGAGAGAGATATTCAGCGAGGGAGGGAGAGGATAAGGGCTCAAAATGGGGGAGAAAAGAGCACAAAGGACTGTGATGGTTCACAGGTGAATGGGTGATGGGAAACCTCTGGGGAATACACAATAAAGTAAAAGACATACATGATAATAACAATTAAATATTAAAAAAATAAAAAAGAAGTTGGAAACAAAAAATAAATACAACAAAACTTGCTACATTAAATAGTATATGTAATGGTGAATAACAATTAGTTTTCTTTAATATCATAAACAACACAAAAATGTCTACTCATCACTTTTATTAATATGATCTTGGATATTCAAGTCAATTTTAGAAAATTAAAGGAGCCTCCCTGGTGGCTTAAGGGTTAAGTTTCAGGGCTATAGCTACTAAGGCCTGAGTTCAATCCCCACCCAGGGAGCAACGCACTTATGGTGTTACAGGCCTCTCCTGTCTTGCTTGCTACTCCCTTATCAGCTTATTTCAGTAAGTCTGCCTGTCCTGATGCCACTCTGTCTCTGGTGAATCGCAACACCACCCGCCTCACATCTCTGGCCTATACCCCAGTTCTTCTACACAAAAAAGAAAAAAAAAGTAAGAAAATCATAAATAAAAATAATACAGATTGGAAGAGAGAAATATTAATCTCTAAATTTTTAGTTAACATGGTTTTCGACAGAGAAGGGGGTTTACAAATATATATCCCATAAGTAATAACTGAGTTTAGTAACATCACAGCAAACAAGACAGTCTCATAAAGATGAATGTACTTCCAAATACTAAAAATGAACCATGACCACCAAAATTATTCGTACAATTCCATTGATAATCACTCCCCAAAATTAAATGCTTAGGCATAGATTTAACAGAAAGTGTACAGGACTTCTAGGTGGAAACCTACAAGGTAGATGAAAAAAATCAAAGAAAATTTAAATAACTGGAGAGACTTATTGTGTTCATGAATTATAATACTCAATATAGTCAATATGTCAGTTCTCCTCAAAATGATATATAGATTTGATGAAGTTCCAATTAAAATCCCACCAAGCTTGTTTTAGTTAGATAGTGACAAAATTATTCTAAAATTTATGTGAAAAAAGTAAAATAATTGGAATAAAACAATTTTGAAAGAATATGGAATAAAATCACTGTGCCCAACTTCAAGACTTATGTCAGTGCAATAACCAAGACTGTAGTTGGGACTAGAAGGGATTATGTGCAGTGAAATGAGTCAGAAGGAAAAAGAAAAAAATCAATGGTTTCACTTATCGGAGGACTATAGGGGAAACAAATAAGGGATGGGGTGAAAAATAACAAACAAACAAACAAACAACAATAGCAAAACAAAGCAAAAATAAACTGACAACTGTAAGTCAGAGATATTCTGCAGGGAAGGGAGAGGGGGAGGGACCAAAACGAGGGTGGGAAAGGACAAGGACTATGGTGATGGTGCACGGGTGAAATGGTGATGGAAATTCTAGGGGTTTTACACCTGGGAAAAGAAAGCATTGTACAAAAATGAACAATGATGTAAAATATATTTAAATAAATAACAATAAAAGATTGTAAATATGTCCAACTGGTATTTGAGAAGCATATAAAAGCATTCAATTGAAAAAAAGATTGCATTTCAAAGCAAGTGCTGGAAAAATTGAACATTCAAAGCTAAATAAATAAAGGAATCTTGACCTAAGTTTCACTCTTTATGTAAAATAAATACCCTCAAAATGGTCATGAGTTTAAATGTAAAATATAAAACTATAAAATACGAAGTATTTGAGAGCCTCCCTGGGGGTGCAGCGGTTAAGCGCTGTGCTGTGGAGCTGTAGGCAGTAGCGACAGGAGTTGGACGCCTGTCAGGGGAGATTCCCACATGGCACACAGACCTCTCCTGCCTTGCCTGCTGATCCCTTCAGCAGTGTATTTCTGTGGATCTGCCTGTTCTGCTCCCCACTCTCTCTGGTGAACCCTCTCGCTGCCCCATGCCTCTGGCCTGTATCCCAGCTTGTATGCATAAATAAATAAATCTTTAAAAAAATAGGAAGTATTTGAAATCTTTTAGATCTAGAGAGACAAATAAATCTTAGACTTGACATCAAAATATAACCCAAAATGGGAAAATTATAAATTAGTTTTCAAAATCAAAAACAAAATTACTCTGCAAAAGCCATTGCTAAGATAATGCAAAGACAAGCTAAAAACTGTGAATATAGTTGCAAATCACACATTTAACAAAGGTTATTATCTGGAATATATAAAGAACTGTTATATCTCAATAGTAAAAATAATAGAAAATCAATTGAGTTAAAAAAAAGAGAACAAAACCCTTAGAGACATTTTAGATGTACAAATGGCAAATAAATGCATGAAAAGCTTTTCAACATTATTAGTCATTAGGGAAGGGAAATGCAAAATAAAATCAAAATGAGCTCTCTTTGCTACCAATCAGACTGGAGAAAAATGTAAAAACAGCTATAAAACCAAATTCTGGCAATGGTATGAATAAACTGGATACTTCATACAGTAATTTATGAAGTAAATTGTTGTAAACAAGTAAATTGTAAACTCTCTGGAGAAAAAATTTGGCAGTTTCTTAGTATACTAAACATACAACTATCATGTGTTCTTTAGCATTTACCACAGGGAAATGAAGACATGTTCACACAATAACCTGTGCATGGATATTTATTTCTGTTTTATTCATAATGCTCCAAATATTGAAATAATACAGATGTCTTTTAATAGATGAGTGGTTAAAGAACCCATGAAATATTTATGCTATAGAATTCTATTCAGCAATAAAAAGGGACAGACTATTGAATTTTATAACAATCTGGCTGGGTCTCCAGAGGATTATGAATGAAAAAAAAAAAACAATTCCAAAAATTATATACATCTCATACCAAAGAGAATGGCCCACATCTAAAAGATCACAAGCAACAAGTGTTGACAAGGATGTGGAGAAAAGGAAACCTTTGTATACTGTGGTAAAAATGGACTAGCCCATTTGGAAAACTGCATGAAAATTTCTAAAAATATTAAAAAATGATATGCCATATTGGCCAGCAATGCCACTCTTAGGTATTTATCTGAAGAATACAAAAACAATAATTTTATAGGTTATATGTAATCCTATGTTTTTTGAGTCCTTATTTAAAATAGCTAAGTTATAGTAACAGCCTCAGTGTCTGAGGAAAGAAGAGTGGATCAGTATATATATGTATGTGTGTATGTATATGTGTGTGTGTGTATGTATATGTATACATGTATATATACACACACACACAATGAAATACTATTCAACTTCAAAAAAAATGAACTCGTCTCCTGGAGAGAATAATGCTAAGTAAAATAATTCAGAAGGAGAAAGATAAATATTGCCTTTCTGATATGTGGAACATACTATCCATTGATATGTGGAGTATAGAAAAATATAACAAAGGGTCAGTCAAAACAAACCAATAATAAACTCTTAAAATTTGACTGAAACTATCTGTCAGGCAGAAGGAGAAGTGTTTGGGTGCAAGTTGGGGAAGGAAGGGTACCAATGGAACATGGTAAACGGTTGTTGGGACACTGAGGGTGCACAAGGTATGAAAGTATATATTTGTAGAGATTTGTACCTGGGGCAGATACAAAGATGCAAATTTACTGTACATCAAGAAACATAATTTGAAAAAAAATATTTAAAAAACAAAGGCTACATACTATCCCAAAAGGTATGATTTTATTTACATTCTATTCTTGAAATGGCATACTTATATAGATGTATAACAGATTACTGGTTGCTGGGGGATAAGGAAGTAATGGAGATGGGAATGGAGTGGGTTTGGCTAAAAAAACAGCAACAAATATAATCCTTTAGAGGAGAGAGCTATTATGATGGTAACGACTTTTTTTCCAAAGAAAATTCCTTTAGAGTAGCAAAGTTATAAGCTTACTGAGGTATATTGTAAACTATTCAAAAAGCAAGATCAGATTTTGTGAATGGAAATGTAATATTCAAGTTGTATTTGCTGTCACAATATTGTAATAAATATGATACATTTAAAAAAATGAGTTGTGTGAAAATGTCTTGTTTGGGGTCAGGACTTGTAGATAACATGGTAGTCCCAATATGTTAAAGTATTATATTAACTCTTTTTGTCTACTAGAAGATTGAGTTAATATTAAATTCCTGGCTGTCATGTACTAGTGTTTCACAAGTTGTACAAAAGTGGAATACCAGATAAAAGGGACACTAGATATTTCTGTGTTATTTCTTAGAATGATCAATAAATTTGCCTCAATATAAAGTTACTTAAAATAAAAAGTGAACTTTAAAAATGACTTAATTGGCTGCTCTACCAGAATAGTTCCTGGATGAAGTTTCATAGAAATGAATTTTTCTCACAACTTGCAAATCCAAATACATTTTCAGTTTAACAAAATATAATTGAGTCCTTTGGGTAGATTCTCAAAAGTGGTATTGCTGGGTCGTAAGGAAGCTCCATTTTTAGCAGTTTGAGGAAATACTAATCCAAAAAGATACATGCACCCGTATGTTCATTTCGGTACTGTTTACAATAACAAAAGTATGGAAGCAACCCAGATGTTCAAAAATAGATGATTGGATCAAGAAGATGTGGTACATATACACTATGGAATACTATTCAGCATTCAAAGAAGATAAACACATGCAATTTGCAGCGACATGGATGGAATTAGAGGAGATCATACGCAGAGAAATAAGCCAGAAAGAAAGAGAAAAATATCTAATGGTTTTACTTATAACAGGATTATAGGGAAATGAAATAGGAGAGAGACACTCAGGCGGGGGGTAGGGAGGGGAAGATAAGGGTTCAAAATGGAGTAGAAAGGACACAAGGGACCACAGAGATGGATAACGGGTGAATTGGTGGTGGGTTACCCAAGGGGAATACAAAATGTAAAAGATATAAATAACAATAAAAATATATTTATTTAAACAAAATATAATTGAGTGTTCATTGCTATCACAACACAATGTACTAAAAAATAGTTCCTTCTCAGACAATAATGCATGCAAAGTTGTAAGCTAGGAGCTTGAATCTATAAAGGAAGTTTGAGATATGTATAAGTAACTATATTTCAAGGGAAATAGTAACCAAGCAGATGTGATGGGCTTAAATCTGAGGAAAATACAATAACATGTCATGAAGGTAAAATTAACTAAAACTTCAGGTTAGAACTTGTTCTAAAACTTAGGTGTAGAGGACAATAAATCGTCTGATCTGTGTAGAGCTTGAGAAAATCAGAGACTTAAGTGAGAAATATTTACGTTTTGCTATTCTGATTGGCCAATAGATATCAATATCTTCCCTTGATTGAGAAGAGATATGTGCAGAGGAGCTGGGCTGTTCACATGATTTGGGTCCACAGTGAAAACAAGAGGGTAGTGGACTGCAATCCCCCTTATAGCCTCTGGGGGTGTGACTGACTTTGTGAATGTAGCTGACAGCTCACCTTCTATAGAAATGTGGGTCTTAAATGCAAATAAGAGAGATATCTGAAGTTCCACAAACACAAGCCAGCTCCCACCCCACTTCTTATGTTGAATGGAAACCTCGAGTTCACTACCCCAATCTCTAACTCAACAGCTGCAAAGATTGGATTGCCAAAATTTCCAGAGTCCTGGGAAATCAAAGCATGAAGAACAGAAAAAGATAGGAAAAGCTGAAAATAAAAAAGACATAGTATCATCTTATAGACAGAATTATTTCAAGTATCTAAATAATTATCTACTACAGATACTTTAGAAATATAGGGAAATCCAAAGTAGCAAAATGGCATGATATAAAAAAAAAAATACAACACATGACACTCAAGGAAATTTGTAATCACAAGGACAGAAAGACTTTCCAGAATCAAACCACATGGGCAGGGAATTTTTCTATCAGATACAGTGTTAAAAATCACTGTGATAAATAAATTCAAAGAAATGGAAGAAAACTCCTTAAAACAAATGAATAATATGAAAATTGTATTAATGAACATGACACAGAAATTCACACTTTAATAACAGAAATGCAGGATGTATAAAAGATCAATAGAAGAAATAAAAATTCTGGAGAAGGATTCAGAAGCAAAATAGACCAACTAGAAGACTGAATCAGTGACCACATATATGGTAAGGCATGGGGGATTGAAATGGAAAAAAGAAAGATAATTTAAAGAACAAAAAATTAAGGAAAAAATATTTTCAAGAACTAGCTGACGCCACTAGGAAAGGCAACACAATCATAAAGAATAGTCAAGAAGAAGAGAGAAAGATAATTTATTCAAAGAAATAATAGAGAAAAATTTCCACATCCATGGGGCTAAAGGCCTGGATATCTTAGAGTAATGAGACTTACACCAAAACATATTTTAGAAATTTTCAAGAGTTCAGTATAATAAATAATATGTGTTTAGATTAAAAAAAATATGCTGATAAACTGTAATTGTACTCCTATTGGGTTTTCATGACTTCTCTCTGTTGATGGGTTGATTTTTCTGTAGAGTTTGCATATTTTTCAATTAAAAACATATTTACAATAACTTATAAATACTATGAAAAAGTTATTTTTTGATGGAAACATTTTTATGGACATTAGATTTCTTAAAATAGTGAAAAGAGAAAAAAATAGAATTCATTGTAATCAAATTCATCAGCACTCAAAATTTGAAAGATATTGAAAAGGCAAGCTAGTAGGAAATTTCTCATGTCCTATTGCCATGACGTCCCCCACTTTGGGGTCCTAATATATTTCTCTGTTAAAAATTTATTCACTATATGACTTCGATTAAAGAATCTTCTTTTACTCAAAGTCTTTCTATTTCATACTTTCTTTCTTTGAATATTAATGAAAGCATTTTAAGTTGCAAAACTTCAGGAATTCCCTGATGACATATGATAAACAGTATTTTAAAGGTTATTTCTAGATCTTAGTAAAATATTAGTAAGCATTTGGGGAAACTGGTAAGAATGTTCAGTAATACAATCTTACAACTTTTAAAATATGAGGGAATTTCCAGTTACGGAAATAATTAACAGGAAATAGTCTCCCTGGTGACACAATGGGTTAAGCACGATGGAGCTATCTGCAGCCACTGCAGCATGAGTTCCATCCCCAGTCATGGAGCTTTCCACATGGTACAGCAGACCTCTCCTGCCTCGCCTGCTGCTCCCCTCAGCAATGTATTTCAGTCAATCTGCCTGTTCTGCTCCCCACTCTGTCTCTGGTGAATCCTCTCACCCCTGAACTCTCTGGCCTACACCCCAGCTCTTGCATGCATAAATAAACAAATCTTTAAAAATAAATAAATAAAATAAAATTGGTCCTTAAAATAAAGAAATAATAATTAACAGAAATAAAGATAATTTTGATTTTGACAAGATGAAATAACATGGCTGCATGTTTTTCCATTAAATCTCAAACTAGAAATAGAAACAATAATGAAACTGATGGATTCAATAGCTTTATACTTGTGAAATTTTCTTCCTTATGTTAACCATAATAGAACCTATAATAAGAACATCATATTGGTCAAAGCCTGGAACCTTTTTTCTTGAAATAGGATACTTTTGTATGGGAGAGTAGTGGGCTACAATTGGATGAGCAGATGTTATTATCAGAGACTCGACCCTGTCATTTGTCTCACATATCTACACAGTAAATTACCATAGGAGTGAACTATTTGTGTACCATTTGGCACCTCCGCTAGGTGACTCATAACCAATCAATGTAATTGATACAACAAAAGGAATATCAGCCCACAAGATAACAGACGTTTATAAATGACAACTGCATTGATAGAAATAAAGAAGTTATTAGGTGGATTTATTAGGAGGTTGAGGGAAGAGTAGAAAACAGAGGTGAGAATATGTAAGGGTATATTTTTTTAAATCCTTGCATAGTCTAAACTAAGGGGACAATAAACACAACTATGAGTTTTATTAAGTTATTAATAATTACATGAATGCAAAGCAAATATAAAATTCAAATAGTAAGAGTGTTTATATACCATGTATGTGTGTGCTTGTGTGTGGGGGGGGGGGAGAAAAAGAAAAAAAAGAAACAGAAACTAAAGGTAAAAAGAAAAACATGTCAAAAATGAATCCCAATAAAATAATTACAATTATCAAATGCAAATTATTTTCCACATTCAAAAGGCAGATACTCTGATATTGGATATTTTGCATGATCTAGCAATATATGTATCACAAGAGGCAGATTTAAAATTGTAGGTTGAAGAGAGGTTAGAAATGAAGGATGGATACAAGTTTTACAAGTTTTTGTTCCCATATTTTTCATATTCTGTATTTGACATTGGTGTTTGTTTCCAACTTTGGGAGGACAAAGAATTGGCAGGTTACATAAATATATGCATTTTATGAATCTGTATATACTGACATTGTGTTGTAAGCTATCCTTGTATGTATCAAGGAAGGCAATTTAACAAATGCCATAAGGTTTGTCATCTAGATTTATTTAAAAATTTAGTCCCTCTGACAATTTGGATGTAACTTGGAGTGAAAACCCTATGATGACATAAACATCATTTTGGAGCCATGGAAATGCATCCTTTAGTACTTACTAGCAAAAATTATTATTAATGGGATGCCACCCACAACATGGAAGAATAGAGATACCTCTCTCCCAAAACAACTATAAAAAATAATATTTGCTTATAGGAAGCTCAAGACATTCTGTCCATATGTAGAGCCCCAGTACTTTCCCATCTAAATCTAAAGTTGGTGATCACTGAAGAGAAGGAGCAGGGAGAACTAGGGGAAGCAGACCGGGAGAATAGATGTTCCAGTCTGTATAATGGATTTGGGGTAGACCGTCCAAGATGTCATGGAGCATTTTGAAATTTCCTGATACACTAGTTAGCACAGACCTGACCTTGGGTAGAAGCGACTCTGCAGGTATAGGTCCGGGAAGTTGAAAACGCCATATTCGGTGCAGGCTCTGAAAACTCCTGCCCGCTCCTTTCTCAGAAGATATAAAAGAAACTCCAGGATAAGCCATGCCTAAATACATAAAAACAAACGAACAAATATAACTGAGAAAAACTCTTGTGAAATAACTCATTGATCAATTGGGGAAGTTAAAAACTGGTATATAGATTTTGCAGCACTGGAGAAGTAGCAGAAGAGGTAGGGAAAAGGTGGGGATGGCCATTGTTGGTGGCCAACATAACAAGGTGGCACATGCCCACCTGTTACACTCCAACTGGCTTACATAAAAAAAATATAGCCACAGAGTGTGAGCCTGGTGGTCCAGACATAGTTCCCCACACCAGGAGACTGAGTTTCCATAGGACACAGCACATGGCAGAAAGGAAAGGCAGGGAGTCAAAGTGGGGAATCAAGAAAATCAAGCACAGAATTCTTCATGTTGTGGAATGAAAGAAGAGGTGATAGAAGTGACCAACTATGTCACTCAAACTGAGTGTCTCAGAAAATATACAAAAATTAAAAAAAATAAGAATCAGGCATCTCTGGTGGTGCAATGGGTTTGGCGCAGCTCTGTGGAGCTCAGTGGCTGCAGCATTGGTTCGATGCCTGGCTAGGGAGAATCCCACATAGTGCAGCAAACCTCTCCTGCCTTGCCTGCTGCTCTCCTCAGCAGTGTGTTTCAGTTGTTCTGCCTGTTCTGTTACCCACTCTGTGTCTGGTGAACCCTCTCACGGCCTCACACCTCTGCCTGCACCCCCGCTTGTATGCAAAGATAAAATAAATCTTAAAAAAAAAAACAAAAATAGTAATCTTCACAGATAATAACGCTATTAATCTAAAAATTAACTACAAATAAAGTATCCTGGAATAAACCAAATCAAATCATGTGGAGACTGAATATAATGCTTCTGAAAAACTTTGGTATCAATGAAGAAATTGAAGGCGAGATAAAAAATCATGTGGATACTAAGGAAAATGTAGAGACACGGTACTAGACACTATGGAATGCTCTATAAACAGTACTATATATGGGAAATTTATAGAAATAAATACCTACAATAAAAAAGAAAAATATCAACAAGCAATCTAATTTTGAAGCTGAATGAACTCGAAAAAGAATAAAAGCATTCAGAAACCAGTAGCAAAAAAGAAATAATAAAAAATTCTAGCAGAATAAATGAAACAGAAAACAAAGACAGTGTTAAAGATCAATGAACTAGCTTAATGCATGTTTCTGCAAATGGCATGAGTTTATCCTTTTTGCTCATTGAGTAATATTCCATTGTGCAAATATACCACATTTTTTCCCTTTTTTCTTTTTTTTTGTTTTTTAATTGTTATTTATATATTTTGCATTGTGCATTCACCTTGGGTAACCCACCACTACTTCACTGATGACCCATCACCGTAGTCCCTTGTGCTCTTTTCTACCATATTTGAGCCCTTATCCTCCCCCTCCCTCGCTGAGTGTCTCTCTCTTGTATGGTTCCCCTATATTCCTGTTATAAGTGAAACCATTCGATATTTTTCTCTTTCTTTCTGGCTTATTTCACTGAGCATGATCCCTTCTAGTTCCATCCATGTCGCTGTGAATTGCATGTGTTTATCTTTTTTGAATGCTGAATAGTATTCCATTATTTATATGTACCTCATCTTCTTGATCCAATCATCTATTTTTGGGCATCTGGGTTGTTTCCAATCCTTAGCTATTGCAAACAGTGCTGCAACGAACATACGGTGCATATCCTTTTGGATTGTTGTTTTTGTGTCCTTTGGGTAGATTCCAAGGCGTGGTGTTGCTGGGTTGTATGGAAGCTCCATTTTTAGCAGTTTGAGTAATTGCCATACAGATTTCCACAGAGGTTGGACCGGTTTGCATTCCCACCAGCAGTGTAGAAGAGTTCCTTTTTCTCCACATCCTTTCCAGCATTTGTTGTTGCCTACTTTTTTAATGTGTGCCATTCTCACCGGTGAGGTGTTATCTCATCGTGGTTTTAATTTGAATTTCCTTGATTATAAGTGATGTTGAACATTTTTTTCATATACCGTTTGGCCATTTGCCTTTCTTCCTTGGAAAAGTGTCTTTTTAGCTCCTCTGCCCATTTTTTTGACTGGATTGTTGACTTTGTTTTTGTTGAGTTGTGTGAGCTCCTTGTAGATTTTAGTTATCAGTCCTTTATCAGTTGTATTGTGTGCAAAGATTTTTCTCCCAATTGGTAGTAGTGTGTCTGTTACTTTGGGTTAATATCTTTTTTGCTCTACAGAAGCTTTTATTCTGATGTAATCCCAGCTGTTTATCTTTTCTTTCACTTCCTTCACTTTTTGGGATGTGTCTTTAAAGATTTTGCTGAGATGAATGTCATGTAGAGTTTTGCCTATATTTTCTTTTATAAATTTTATGGTTTCAGGTGTTACATCCAGTTCTTTTATCCATTTTGAGTTGGTTTTTGTGCATGGTTGAGGTAGTAGCCTAGCTTCATTTTTTTTGCATGTAGCAGTCCAGTTTTCCCAGCAATATTTATTGAACAAGCTGACCTTGTTCCCCCACATATTCTTTGCTCCTTTGTCAAATATTAGTTGTCCGTAGATATGTGGATTTATTTCTGGGTTTTCTATTCAGATCCATTGGTCTTTGTGTCTGTTTTTGTTCTAGTACCATGCTGTTTTAATTATTATGACTTTGTAGTATAGTTTGAAATCAGGGAGTGTGATCCCTCCATTTTCTTTCTTTTTAGTCAGGAGAGATTTAGCTATTTGGTTTTTTTTGTGTGTGTGTTTCCATATGAATTTCATCAATATTTGTTCTAATTCTTTGAAGAGTGTCATTGAGATTTTTATTGGTATGACATTGAATCTGTAGATTGCTTTTGGTAAGATAGCCATTTTGATAATGTTAATTCTTCCAATCCATGAGCAGGGATGTCTTTCCATTTTCTTGTGTCTTCCTCTATTTCTTTTAATCATGTTTTATAGTTTTCTTTGTATAAGTCCTTTACCTCTTTTGTTAGATTTATTCCCAGGTATTTGATTTATTTTTTTGGTTTCAATTTTTGAAATGGATGGATCTCTTAATTTCTTCTCCTTTAGACTGAGTGTTTGCAAATAGGAAGGCTACTGATTTTTGTGTGTTGGTTTTGGATCCTGCTACTTTACTGAACTGGTCTATAACTTTGAGTAGTTTTTCTATGGAGTTTTTAGGGTTCTCTATGTATAGTATCATATCATCTGTAAATAGTGACAGTTTAATTTCTTCTTTCTCTATTTGGATTCCTTGTATGTCTTTCTCTTGTCTCATTGCTCTTGTAAGGCTTCCAGTATTATATTAAAAAGCAATGATGAGAGTGGACATCCTTGCCTTTTTCCTGATCTTAGGGGAAAGGCTTTTAGTTTCTCGCCGTTGAAGATAATGTTGGCTGTGGGTTTGTTATATATGGCTTTTATTATGTTAAGGTATGTTCCGTCTATCCCAAGGATTTCAAGGACCTTTATTATAAATGGATGTTGCTCCTCTTCGAATGCTTTCTCATCATCTATTGATATGACCATATGATATTTACTTTCTTTTTGTTGATGTGTTGGATTACATTAATTGATTTTTGGATTTTGAACCATCCTTGTGTCCCTGGAATAAATCGCACATGTCATGGTGTATTATCTTTTGGATGCATTGATGGATCCTGTTCGCTAAGATTTTGTTGAATATTTTTGCATCAGTGTTCATTAGAGAGATTCGTCTGAAGTTTTCTGTTTTTGTGTTATCTTTGTTTAATGTTGGCTTCGTGGTTGATGTTTGGTGGTATTCTTTTTTTTTCGATTTTTTGAAAGAGTTTGTGTAATATAGGGACTGTGTCTCTTCTAAACATTTGGTAGAATTCATTTATGAAACAATTTGGTCCTGGGCTTTTGTTTTGGGGGAGGGCTTTGATTACTGTTTCAATTTCACTGCTTGCAATTGTCTGTTTATGTGTTGTATATCTTCTTTATCTAGTTAGTTATTGTATTATTCTAAGAATTTGTCCATCTCGTCTAAGTTGTTGAGCTTGTTTCCATATAGCTGTTTGTAATAATCTCTGATTATTCTTTTGATTTCTGCTATGTCTGTTGTAATTTCTCCTCTTTCATTTATGATCCTATTTATTTGTGTTTTCTCCCATTTTTTTCTATGTAAGTGTGGCTAGAGGTTTGTCTATTTTGTTTGTTTTTTTAAAGAACCAGCTTTTGGTTTCATTGATCTTCTGGACTGTTTTTTTTTTTATTTTTTTATTTCCATTTCATTTATTTCTGCTTTGGTTTTTATTATTTCCTTTCTTAAACTGGCTTTTGGGTTTTGTTGTTGTTGTTCATTTTCTAGTTCTTTGAGATGTGAGATTAGATTGTTTCTTTGTGTTGTTTCTTGTTTCTTGATGTGAGCCTGTATTGCTATATTTTTTTCTTCTTATTACTTCTTTTTTTGTGTCCCAAACATTCTGGAAGGTTGTTTCCTCATTTTAGTTCATTACTAGATATTTTTTAATTTCTTCTTTTATCTCTTCATTAATCCAGTAGTCTTCCAGTAGTGTAGGCTTCAATCTCCATGAAGTAAGAGCGTTGCCTTTTTTACTTTTCATGGTTTACTTCTAGTTTGACTCCTTTAATATCAGAGAAGAAGGTTGGTATGATTTTGATCTTAGTGTATCTGTTGATGTTTGTTTTGTGACCTAATATGTGATCAGACCTAGAGTATGTTCCATGTGCACTTGAGAAAAATGTGTATTCAGGTTTACAGGGGTGTAGTGTCCTATAGATATCTGTTAATTCCATGTGGTCTAGTTCCTTATGTAGAGCTTTAGTGTCTTTATTTATTTTTTGTTCTGTTGATCTGTCCAATGGTGAAAGTGGGGTATTGAAGTCTCTTACTATATAAGTGTTTTCTTTAATGTCAGTTTCCAGAGATGATAATAATTGTCTGATATATTTTGGTGCTCCTTCATTTGGGGAGTATATGTTGATGAGTGTTATATCTTCCTGTTTTATTGCCCCTTTATCATGATGTAGTGACCAGTCGTGTCTCTTCTTATCTTCTTAAGTTTGAAGTTTATTTTATTTGATATAAGTATAGCTGTTTCTGTCTTTTTTTTTTTTTTTGGTCCATTTACTTTTAGGATTGTTTTCCAACCTTTAACTATTAATCTCTGTTTTTCTTTTGCATTTAAATATGTTTCTTGTAGACACCAGAAGGTAGGATTCTGTTTTTTTTGATTCATCCTGCTATTCTTTGTCTTTTTATTGCTGTGTTTAATCCCTTTACATTTAGAGTTGATATACTATCATCCATATTTGTCTTTTTGTTTACCTTTTTGTGATTCTAATCCTTACTTTATTCTGTATTTCCTGGTCATTCCTCTGTTGGTTTTGACTTCAGGGATTCGTGTAGTATTCTTTGGAGTGGGGGTTTGATAGTGATGAATTTCTGAAGTTTCTGTTTGTCAGAGAAAGTCCTTATTCTTTCTTTATAGATGGAGGAGAGATTTGCAGGGCCAAGTATGCTTGGTTGACATTTGTTGGCATGGAGTTTGTTAAATATGTCGCTCCATTCTCTTCTTACCTGTAGAATTTCTTTGGAGAAGTTTGATGTCAACCTGCTTGACTTTCCTTTATAGGTAATTTGTTTCTTTGTCCTCGTGATTTTTAATATATTTTCCTTGTCTTGAATTCTTGATCGTTTTACTTTTATATGTTTTGCTGTTGTTTTCCTTTCATTATAATAATATGGAGTTCTTCTGGTTTCCTGTACATAATTTTTATTTTCCTTCTTCGTGTTTGCGACTTTCTCATCAATTATCTCTTTGAATAGTTTCTCTTGCTTGGTCTCTCTCCTCTCCTCCTGGGATCCTATGACTCTGAGGCTTCCTTTTTTTATGGTGTCAGGTAGTTCTCAAAGTATTTCTTCATTCTTTTTCCTTCGTTTTTCTTTTTTCTTTTCTATTTTGGTTCTCTCTATGTCTGAATCTTTGAGAGTGCTGATTCTTTCTTCCATTTCTTCCATTCTATCTTCATGGCTTTTCCCAGAGTTCTTGAGCTCCTTCCTCTACTAATGTTTGGGATCCTCCATTTCCTTCAGTTTCTTCTTTATGGATTCATTCTCGTTCTTCAATTCTTTTTTTATATTCCTCAGTTCTTTGTTTATGCTTCTTTCTTTCTCTACTTTTTCATTTAATTCTATTTTTTTTTTCGTTATGGCTATTTTGAATTCTTTATCTGTTAGACAGAGGTAATCTTCTATGTTCATATCATTGGGTTCTGGAGAAGGACTTTCTTTCTGTGGTGTATTGTTTCCAGAATCATTTGTAGCTTTTTTCCTTCCCATTGTTGGCCTTCTGCTTTTCTTTGATTGTAGTGTTCCTGTACTGCTGGTGCTGGCAGGCATGACTCTGGGTTTCACTTGTTGAGGAGTGTTTGAGACTTCCTAGCGTCTGAGCTGCTGTGGCTGGGTGTTGTCTGGGTATTCTTGTTTCTCTGTTGAACTATGATGTCCCTTGTGGCGTGTCTCCAAAGTGTTTCAGGGTCTAAGTGGAATTAGGGGAGAAGAAGGGGTGCTATGTAAAAGGGGGGTGTTACATAAATTTAGAAGATGAGAGGAGCAATAGGGGCATAGATGGGGAGATTGAGGGGGTGAGGGAGGTGGAGGGAATCTAGGGGGAGGGGGAAAGAAAAAGGACAAAAAAAAGAGTAATGATGTACATAATTTTGGCAGGGAGATAGAGGGCAGGGAGATAGAGGCAGGGAGATAGAGGGATTAAGAGGACAGAGATAGTGGAGGGTGAGACAAATAGATCGTATACAGCCAGTCAGTCAGGAGACAAATAAATACATGGTCAGATCGTGGGAGGATAACTTCTCAAGATTTTAGTGGTTCCTGCTGAGATAGTGGATGGAGGTTTTGTTGGAAAGGCTTTATTAGAGATATTCCTGTAAATCAAAATGAACCATATCACGACTAAAGTAAATCAGAAAGGGGAAGAATGAGACAGGAAAGGAAGAAAAGTAGAAAGGACAGAGAGAAAAAGGTAAGTTAAAAAAAGTGGCGGGGGGAGGCTACCTGGGGCTATGGAAGGCACTCCGGGCTCTTGGGGTAGATGTGAGCTTGGGGAGAGTTTTGTAGTCTTTTGCCCCTGAGGTCTTGGGGTTTTTGAGTGGGCTTGCTGCTGGAGTTAAGCCTCCTTTCAGGTGTCAGATGCTGCTGTTGCCCCACTGTCTGTTGCTACTGGTGTTCGTTACTTGGGGTCTTCCTAATCTCTCTCTCCCATCTTGTGTTTGCCTGAGTCTATCACCACTGCTGGAGTCCAGTCTGGTGGGGAGGGGTCGATAGCTTCTAGCCTTAAGTTTCCTTTCCTCTACTTTCTCCACTGCTAGAGCGTGGCCACTTCACAAGGGGGCAGGGGTGGCAGCTGTTGGCCGGCAGCTGATCAGAGTTTTGCTCCCTCTGGCTTCTAAGAGGCTATTGTGTAGCCACCTAGGGGGTGCAAGAGGCACCACAGGAAGGCTGGGCCATGGTCGCCACTAGTTGGAATTTCCTTTCTGCCACTCTCCTTGGGACCAAGGTGCAACCACCTCACAGGGGATGGTGGGGTTGGAGACAGCCCTAGTCAGAGCCTTTCAGGTTCTCTGACTCTTCCTGGGCCAAGACACAGTCGTGCTGCAGGTGAGGGAGGGGCCACGGTGACCAGCAGCTGGAGGTTCTCCCCTGCCACCTTTTCTTGAGCTGGAGTGCCACAGTGCAAGGATGAGGGAGGGGTCGTGTATCCCTCTGGTCAGTCGGAGTTTTCTGTCCCTGCCACAGTATCAAGCCGTGTACACAGCAAAGCTTGAAGAAGCCCGTTTGCACACCTCTCTTTGTTGGTGTCCCTCCAAGATGGGTCCAATGTCTCTTTCCTCTCTTTGCTCCAACTCTTCAGCTTCTCTTCGTGTCTAAAACACCAGCGGGGGTTATAGGTTTGTGTAGCGCATCTGGTTCTCCTCAGACCAGATCCCAAATTTAGGGATATTTCTCTCTATAAATTGTTTTTTATGGGAGAGCCTGATCCTAGCATCAGTTCACCACCATGTTGAATCACATGTCCAAATATACCACAACTTTTGATCCGTTCATCTATTTGGGGGCATTTGGGTTGTTTATGTATCTTGACTATTGTGACTAGTGCTGCAATAAATATAGAAGTTCAGGTTTCCTTTCGAATTAGTGATTTTGTGTCATTTAGGTAGATTGCTAGGTGTGGAACACATGGTGTTCTGAGGAACATCCACACAGTTTTCCATAGTGGCTGAAATTAATGAATCAGATCAACAGATACTGCAGAAATATATAGGAGCATAGGAACCCATGACAAAAACCTCCATGCAATCAATTGGACAACCTAGAAGAATTGGAACAATTTTTACACTCTTACTCCCAAGTGTGAATCAGAATGAAATAGACAGCTTAAAGTGTCTAATCACAAATGTGGATGCTGAGAGTATTAAAAAAATCTCCCTACCAATGAAAGGACCTTTTTCTCTAATGAATCCTACCAAATCTTCAAAGGGTATCTAATATCTGTCCTACACGAGTTCTTCAAAATAAATAAATAAATAAATAAATAAATAAATAAATCACAGAGAAAGTAAAAGTCACCAACATTCTATCAGGCCAACTATACCTTTATCCCCAAACCAAAAAATACAGTACAAAATCAGAAGCAATTATAGACTATTATCTCTGAGGATCATAGGGACAAAAATATTCAACAAAATCCTAACAAACCAAATACAAGAATATATCAAGACAATCATCCACCATGATTAAGTAGGCTCTACCCAGGGATGCAGGGTTGGTACAACGTATACAAACTGATCTATGTCTTTCACTGGGTCAACACAAAGGAAGATAAGACTACACAATCATCTCAATAAATGCAGAAAAAAAGTGTTAGATAAGATCCAACATTTTTTAATGATAAAAACACTCAATAAAGTGTGAATAAATGGAACTTTTCTAAACATTATAAGAGCCATATTTGACAAACCTACAACCAATATCCTACTCAAAGGTAAAAAGTTTAAAGTATTCCCACTAAGGTCAGGAACAAGAATAAAGAAGTCTACTATCACCACTATTATTCCACATAGTATTGGATGTCCTTGCTAAAGCAATTGAATATCATTGATGGTTCATGTTCTGGTGTAAAAGTTAAAGTGCTAAGTCAAGTCAAATAGAAGTCAGTGTCTAGGGAATATAGGAGAGAAAATTATTTCTGCTTCAAGCTAATGCCAAGGGTATACAAGTTCATGCCACATTTTAAAACTCTGTCAAAGGTAGAAGACAACTCAGACTTTGGGTCCAGACAGCAAAGGGGTTTATTTAACAAGGAGGAGATTGGGGAAACCAAAGAGTTCCTAAGACCTCAAGTGGCTGGTTTTCTCACCCTTTATAATGTGTGCCATGTTCAGTAGTCCAAAACAAAAGACTGCTTGTGCAAGATATTGCTGTCCTTTCTAAGTGAGTCTGGAGCTGTTGACACAACAGTAAGCAGTGTACTGGGATCTCATAAACAATGGCAGCTATAAGTGCTCACAGGCGGAGCCACTGAGGTGGTAACTCACTGGCTGACAGCAAAATCTGAAGTCAGGGTAGAAGAGCAAAGCCAGACAGGACAATGGCAGATTTAAACAGCACCAGGACATGCTCTCAAGGGTTACCAGACACAGAGTACTGGTCACTGGTCAGCAGTGCTGGTGAGCACCAGTCAACAGGAGACAATGTCAGAGACACCAGAGTTACAGCTCTTTTTGAGCTATTGGTATAAGCCAATAGCACAAAGCTTTTTGAGACACTGAGTCCAGGTTGATGGTGATTCTTGCAGGTAATGTCAGAAGCAGAGCCAGAGAAAGGTGCAGTGGCTTGGTCTTTGCACAGAGGTCTGGATGTCTGGAAGTTTATGGAGGTCTTCAAATCTACAAAGGTCTGTAAAATCTGTAAAATCTTCATAGGAAGACCTGCCAAGGTTCTGCAGATGTTATCTGTGGAATCCTCTTCTGAAGCTATCTGCTGAAACCTTCTTTGGAAGCTGGGTGCTCCATGTTGGCTTATGCTCTGTCTTATAACCTCCTTAGGGTTTCTACTTTATAAGCCTGAATGGACCATTTTTGAATCCTGCTTGATTGTTGTTGGTTAAGTACCAATCAGCTAGCTCCATTTATGAATCTCATAATGAACTCAATGGCTTGAATGTAATCTGAGAGTTTGAGCCTGATTAATTCATTAAACTTAACCCTAATTTATACATTTATAATTCTGGTTCCAAATTAAAAAGAGAAGACACTGGTGTCTGTCCAGACCCTACTTTCATTGAGGCCAGAGCAGGCTAGTGGGACAGTGGGATATGTAGAACCACATGTGGAGCCGGCTTAAATGGGGCTGAGGCACACTGCAGCCAGGGCCCTTAAACAGGGCCAAGTGTAACAATGCTAGGGGGCCCTGCAGCAGCAATCGAACATGGGTTCCAATGTCTTCAGGATGGGATGCCACTGGGAAACTGCTATGTGGTCTTGGCATATTGTGGGACTCTCACTGAAGCTTCAGGGAGGAGCTGCAGGGCCAGAGATCCAGCAGGCCAAACAATCCCCTCAGAGGCCCTGAACCAGAAGCCTTGGGGCTTTGGGGTTGCTTCCATTCTTGAAGTCCTGGGGTTGGTTTACTCTAAGACTGAGAAATAGCTGTCACCCTGGAGTGGCCTGGGCACTTCACACAGGCAATACACTTATGGCAAAGCTGCCCCCAACCCTGCTGTTGGAGTGCTGTGCTGGCCCACAGAGGTAAGGGTGGGGATGTAACAGGTAGCAGATTTTGGTGTTGGGTGGAGGAAACCACTGTTACTCTCTGCTGCTGCTGCTCTCAGAGTGGCCTGACATTGTGCCAGCACATCCCAGGCTGTTGCTGACAGACTCTGGCCCTTAATCCCCATCAGGTATGTTGCCACATGCAGCTAAGGCAGCACTTTAGCAAAGCCACCGTGCTTTGTGTCTTATACTGGGGCCATGGTAAACGTGGTCATGCCCTGTCACTCATGCCATGGCGCTCCTGTTTTAATTTTACCTGAATGAAATTAGAGGTTGGACAGGCATCAGTGTCTTCTCTTTTTAATTTGGCACCAGAATTATGAATGTATAAATTAGGATTGAATAGGTTTTAGAAATGATTCCATTTGGTGAATTTGTAATACTGATGAGGAATTTTAAGCATTGTTAGCCTATTTTAGGTATTTTATCATACTATATATTTTACTGTGAAAATGCTGATTTTCAGTTATTTTGGAAACTATATTGAATAAGATAAATGGAATGGGGTATTATTAATTTTTAAATCAGGTAAAATGTTGTGGATTGTGCATCCGATTCTATAGAGAATATGAATTTTAATCTATTAGACCAAATACTTCTTTTTGGACTATAGATTAGAACCATACCATCTCCTCTGTTTGAACTTTTAAGGGCAGAAATTCATCTAGATACCTGGCTGTTTTTGTTATCAATCTCCAGGAGCAAATTATTTGAATATATCAATTAACTACCCCAAATTCTCTGTTTTTGTGTTTCAGTGGCAACTGAATATATAAAGCAGCAGATATAAAGCAGCAGATAACCTCTTAGTGTGTCAAGGTGGTACCAGTGTCCAATGAAATTGACTTCCTGCTGGAAGATGTCACGTAATAAGGTATTATCTAGACTACCCACCTAAACCCACTTGACTTGCCTTCTGCTCCACTGTATAACTGGCACAGTCTCTAAGAGGAAACACACTGCCATCCTATATAATGGCCTTTAGAATGGAAAGTCAATTGACCATGATAAGTTTTGTTGTTAAAATCAAGATTTCAATCCAAAAAGGAAAAAAAAAAACACACACAAACTGTTCAGAACCTAGTTGATGTTGAATTGTGTATTGCAGTTGGATTTTTTTATACTGAATATTATTTTCTATTGTCAGCTAAGGTTGTATTTTTTATTGATTCACATTTTATAGTAAATTACCTGCATCTATAGATATTTGGGACTAATAGTAAAGTTTGTGAAATCATTGATTACAAGCTGCCAGGTCTTGAGATAGAATAACTTTGTCGTTTCCTACACACTACAAACACAAACACACACACACTTATTTGTGCTTGCACTTACCATATTGTAAATTATGACTTATCTGAGCAGTCCACAATATTGCTATAACTATGTCTGAACTAGCACAACACTAGGAACACAGAATGAGTTTGGTAATTATCTAATGAATTTGATATTACAGACATTTCTTTCATGAACTTTTAAAATTTTTTTTAATTTTATGCATACAAGCTGGGGTGAAGGCCAGAGGCGTGGGGCATTGAGAGGGTTCACCAGAGACAGAGTGGGGAGCAGAACAGGCAGCTCAACAGAAATCCACTGCTGAAGGGAGCAACGGGCGAGGCAGGAGAGGTCTGCCGCACCATGTGGGAATATCCCCAGTCGGGTGTCAAACTCGAGTCGCTGCTGCCGACAGCTCCACAGCACAACGCTTTAACCCGCTGCGCCACTGGGGAGGCCCTTTCATGAATTTTTAAGGCAGAAATTTTATAACACTTGGATTTGACACCCAGCAGAACTTTAGGTTTTTTTTTTT